>CAUYLG010045397.1:0-54352 GCA_963573385.1 Cacajao melanocephalus | reverse complement strand
GAAGTAAATCACTCCTCAGCAATTGCATAGCATTTCACAGGTTTAAATAAAATATTGGTTGGCTGCTTGTTTGTTATTTTCATCCCTTATTCCTTCCTGTCTCCATTGTTAAGCACAATTGTTGGCATAAAAGAGGTTTTTAACACCCGTTTTTAGACTGCATTCTAGCCTGGGCAATAAAACAAGAATCCCGTTCTCTCTCCCTCTTTCTCTTTCTCTTTCTTTCTCTCTTACATTCTTTTTTCTTTCTTTCTTTCACTCTTTCTTTCTTTCTTCTTTTCTCTCTTTTTCTTTCAAAAAATAAAAATAAATAAACTAGCCAATTCAAATTTCAGAGATAATGTAGTTATATCAAAGCTTTCATACACTGCTGGTAGAGATGGAACTTGGAGACCAAAGTGGTAATATCTCATAAAACTGATTATGCTCATCAATAACCTGTAAACTATTACACTTGGTGCAAAACTAATTGCAATTTTTGCCATTTTTTAAATGACAAAAACCAAAATTACTTTGGCACCAATTTAATAACGTTGTTTCCTCTACAGAAACTATTTCTGTTATGGCCATGTTCATCTTTGTAGCAATATTTATAATAGTAAACCATCATAAGCCACCCAAATGTCCACTGGTAAGAGAAAGGATAAATTAATTATAATGTGATTGAGTGATGCAGTAATATTAGTAAAAATGATTTAATGTTGAGTGACAATACAAGTTTACAAGCAATTCTATATATCATTTTTAAATGAAACAAGTCCCTGGCCCATTACATTACATTGCAGTACATTACATTACATTAATTTTATTGGTTCCTTTGTAGAAAAAAATAAGAAAGGAAAGAGGGAGGACAGCAGAGCATTATTTATCTGTAATTTTATATTTCTTTAATAATTACATCTCAGGTAATATGATAAAACGTTAATAATCATTCAGTTCTTGTGATGAGCATGTAAGTATTTATTATGTGTCCTCAGTCAGTTTCATATTTTGTTTTGTTTTCCCATATTGAAAATCAACAAAAACCACACTTACTGCTACAGTGCCTAGGACAAGTTGCTTCATCCTAAGAATTAAGATATCTACTTCCTCTGTTTTAGGTTATTGCAGACACTAAGTGAACTAACACACCTAACAGTGTTTTTTTAAACTATAGAGCATTATATCATTTTTACTAATAATATTGTTAATATTATTATTATGGCCACTATTCTTTACTAATGGATGCTAAGTAGAACATCAGTTTTCAAACAGTGCTCCTTGGAATTCCATGGACCTTTATGGAGCTCCAAGACCTTTGTGAAGCTTCTTGGGCATGGTTTGGGAAAATGAGGAGACAGGGCTTCAGGCTTTAGAACCCATTTCAGTTTGAAAGCCATTAATTTTGATATCTTTTCATGTTGGACCTGCAAATAATGTTTCCTTTAAAGAAAATGTATACAGCTTCATGGTAATTATACCTTTTCACCCGTTATATGAAGCTGTAAGAAATGTCACAAGGCTTCTTTTTTTTCAAAATTAAATTAAATGGGATTCTGATTCTACATCTCCATTCCACCTGGCTGCTGGGTAATTCAGTATCTGTAATTACTGGCTCTCCCTTTCTGCCCTGCCCTCTGTCCTCTGGAATTATGCAAGTTTCTAGGGATCTCATAAAGCAGAACATTTCAAGAAAAGACTCAGGCCTACAGTGCCGACGGTCATTGCTGATACGCTTTTCATACAAGGTGAGGTGAGCCCTTAGGTCATTCCATGGATTCTGAACCACCTGGGGCACGGGACACCTATAGCAGTGAGAGAACTGGTACTTGGGTCCAGACAACCAGGGGGCCCACACAGCAGTTCCCCTCAGAGGATCAGGCAGCATTCTAGGGCACCCTGTTGGTCCCCAAACACATTCCCGTTCTGCTGTGGAAACTTCACTTCTCCAGAATTGATACTTCCACCTTTAAAGGAATATAAAAGCTGGCCACTTTTTTGGTATGGAAGAGGGAAATGCAGTGAGGAAAATACATACAAATTAATAATGTAGTAAATTATCTTGCTATGGATCCTTTTATAAAGATTTCAGGCCAGGTGCAGTGGTTCACACCTATAATCCCAGTACTTTGGGAGATCGAGGCAGGCGGATCACTTGAGATCAGAAGTTTGAGACCAGCTTGGCCAACATGGTGACACCCCATCTCTACTAAAAATACAAAAATTAGCCAGGCATGGTGGCGGGTGCCTGTAGTCCCAGCTACTCAAGAGGCTAAGGCAGGAGAATCACTTGAACACAGGAGGCAGATATTGCAGTGAGCCGAGATCGTGGCACTGCACTCCTAGCCTGGGCAACAGAGGGAGATTTTGTCTTAAAAAAGAAAAAAAGAAGATTTGAAATTTCTGACCTAGAGCTATATCTCCCTGAGTTTCATTTGGTATTCTTTTTACTGTGAAGTCTTTTTATTAACATCAAAAAATTTCAAAGTCTGGTGCTGCCTCACCCCATTCTGACATCCTCAACCCCTGCTCCGAGTGCCCTAGCCCTCTTTCGCACCATGTGATTGAGGAAATGCAGAGACCTATGGACCCACAAAGGCTGGTTCCAGGCTGGATGCCCTGCACTGCATGTAGTTGTCCCACTGGGCCATTACTCACCTGGACCAAGTTTTTTGTTGTAAATGTTATAATTATCTTGTGAGTGGTACAATTACATGGGATTTTTGTGTGTGGTAGATATTTAAGGTAGATATTTAAATATGCCACAATTGGTGAAACTTCATTTTGACTTTTATTTTTTAATATATCTTTGACTGGAAAAACAAGTATTTTCCAGTTGATGCCTGAGATTTCCCTAAGTATGTCTTCATCAAAAGGGATTGGAACTCTAATTCGATTATTGCTTCTGTTCTCAGCCTGGGCTGGTCAGCACCAGTGCTGCAATCCTGAAGGCTGGCGCCAGCCTCATCTGGTCAGTGAGATAATTCCCTCCACTACCTAAGGCATACACAGTTCAGTCCCGAGTCCAGGAGGCTGTCCCTCAATGCAAGACAAATCAGGGTACTTTACAGCTTTTCCCAGACTGTGCCACCCCAAATGATTAAGTTGTGGCCAAAAGACACAGCAAGCTCCAACCTAATGCATTAGTGGGTTGCAAGAAGCCAGGGGTGTCTCCCTGATGGAGTGGACTGATGCTATGAGAAATGCTCCATATGTTTCAGTTAATCTGAAAAGAGTCGTCAAGGTGCAGACATTTTTGTGCTCTCCCAAATATGAATCTAGGGCTGGGGAGTTTTAGACTCTGTGAACAGATCCAAAAGCTGACATACATTTTAGACTGTGTAATATAAAATGCTACAAAACAGCAAACTTGATCTGAATTCCCTCCCCTCCCCATTCTTCTCCTGCCTGCCTGCAAGCTGTGGCTCAGTCTTTATCTTACACATTCACTGTGACTTTTTTTTTAATTGACAGGGTCATAGGTTCATTTCTAATGGAGAATTACTCTTCAGCCCACTTACTTAAAATATATTTGAGGCCAATATTAAGAGCATAGCCATACTCACTCCATAACTGGAAAAGAGAAAAAGATCTGGAGCCCAATTTGGAATAAAGCATTTGAAAATAAAACAAGGAATATTTTCAGAGGCTAATGCTCTTGGAATTTATTCAAGTGTCCTCCACGGCCATTGGCCTCAAGAATGCCAATTACAGATGCTCTACTGTCTGATTAGAGCATTCTTGAGTCCAGAGCAGTACATTAAGTCAAAGGGTGAGTCTTTGAATTCCGCAGTGAATTTGATTAACCATTTACAATTCTAGAGTTATTTAAAAACATCCCAGAATCATCACAATGTTCAATCCGGGTTTAAGAAAGCTAAATATCTGATGCTGAGAACTATTTTGTGGCCGGGATGGTTTCCTGAAAAAGCATTGTAGAAAATATTCTGTTAAAAGTTGTACTTGGCAGCTGTGGTTTAGGCATACTTCGAGTTATGTAGGCCTCATTGGATAATGATTACGGGAAACACAAATATTAAGGTTTTGCAAGATCAGTTTTTGGTACAAAATAGGAAATTGCCCAAATTTTGGTTAAATTATGAAAATGCGAGGTGTCAAAATTTGGTTATATATGTGTGTGTCTGTGTGAGTGTGACGTTTGTGTGTGTACCTGTACATCCTTTAGTTCATCATTACCTGAAACAAAGAAATGATTTTTCCTTCTGGCAAGAAGTCCTTGAAAAACAAAACCTATTATTTTCTGGTTGGAACTGAGTTTCCTGTCCAGTACTTAGTTTAAGGTATTATAGAAACAGAAGCCAAATTACACATTGTCATAGGTTTAGATCAACATCACTTCTGACTCTAGATGAGGTTGAAAATTTCAGCCTAGGAAACACCTCCTTGATCACGAGGCAGTCAGTACAGGTTTCTGAAAGTAAGGGCCACGAGGTCAGTACAATCATCTCTGCATTAGATGTCATCCCTAGAGAACAACTAGTTCTAAAATCTTTCTTAAAATGTGTCTGTAATAGTGGTTAGTTTCCTCTGATCAAATGAGGTTTATAGGTCATTTTCAATTTTTAAAAGACTTTTTATATCAGCTATTTTTAGAAATAAATTATTTGTGTATTAGTCTTTGTGATTTTTTGAATTGGCTGTTGTATTATTACATACATACAGCACAGTGTCTTAAATCCTTTATACTTTTATAATCATTTCCTTCTATTGTTGGTGTTTTGAAACAAAATATTTTATTTTAGATGGCAGCTTCTGTATTCAGTACAGAAACTGTAATAGACCCTGGCCCTTCCTTTATAGGCCTGCCTCTGCCACCATCTGTTCAGAAATTACCTACCACCCTCTCTCCTGCTTTCCTGGATAGCTGGGGTCAGCCTTCAGAGACAGGCATTTCTCTACTGACATGTTAAGAATCAAATCACATGCATTCTCACACATATACATTCAAATACACAAACACATATATATAATACTTTCTTCTAATACAAGAAAAATATGAACCCAGAATATGTACTACTGCTTTTCCAGGAAATCTTAACCTATTCAGAGCCCTGGAATTATTATTTTTAAAAATAAAATATTTAAGTAAATAAATCATTAATTTGTTCAATGAATGTATTCTGAACTTTTGCCAGATATGATGTTAGGTTTTAAGGATGAAGCAACATCACATATTCAGGCTCTGTCCTCATGGAATTACATCCTAAAGGTAAATCAAACCAGAGCATTTGAAAAAAATATTAAATATTAATATTTTTCAATTCTTGACACTTGAAAAAAATGAAGTGTTATTTTTAAAAGCAATTTAATCACTATAATAATAAATGTTATATATGCCCAGCAGTTTGGTAAGCATTGTATATGTTACCAAAAAAATGAAAGTGTAAGACTAAGGTACCTTAAACTCAGAAGGAAACAACCAGCACAAAATAGTGAGAGCAAAAGTGAATTTGTAAGTTGAATTAAAAAATCATTATTCAAATGTTTAGATTTAACAAAAAATCAACAGGTGAATTGAACAAAATAATTAAAAGTAAAATAATGCCCATTAATAAGATTTGTTTTAAACAACTCATAAAGTATTTATTGTACCAAAAAAATTCAGAAAATAAACTAAAATATTAAAATTAAACCTTATAAAACAGGCAAGATTTAGTCACAAAATGCATGCTGAAGAAGTTATTCAAAAGCTCCAGAACACAGAATTATTTTAACATGACAAGCTTCCGTTGAAGTAAATACGGATCTTATACTCCCTCTAAAGTGACCCTTAGGCCAATCAGTTGAGCTCCATCATTTCTCCTTTGGGAATATCTTATGAAATCACCCCATTTTGTTAATGCCCTCTGCTACCATCCTAGTCCAGATGCTCATCTTTAGTCTCATTCAGACGACTGTGGTACATCATTGCTGGTCTGTCTTTCTCTCAGCTCTCATGGTTAACATGGCCCTGAATCGTCCTAAATCACCACTATTAAAACATGTCCCATGCTGACCATCAGGTGGACTCCTTATACCTAACATACCAAGTCTAAACTTAGGCTGGCTTGAAATTTCTCCAGGAATCAGCCCTGCCTCTTCAACTTTATTTTTCCATCTATTCCATCTATGAACACTCAATCTTAGGATGTTGACATCTAAATGACACAGAAGTCACTTTATCCTACTCCTTACTTCTGATTTCAACATATCCCTTATTTCCAATGCCATCTGTACTTCAATATGTCTGTCCGATGCAAACCCATGAAGTCTTCTATGACAAAGCCAGTCTACATTGGGCTCTTCTTTCCACAAGACTCTGATTTCCCACAGAATATGCCATTTTCATGACATTGTCATCATTTCATGGGATTTAGGCAAACACTTCGGCTCTGATGTGAAGCCAACTGGGTTTCAGTTCTGGTTTTGCCAGTGACTTATTGTGCACCTCTAGAAATTTCACTTGGCTTTGGTCATCTATAAAGATGAAAAGAATATTAGGACCTGTAAAAGCTGGGCGGCTGCACATCAGTAAGCTCCATAGTTGTTAATTATCTTTGTTATTAGCGAGAACGTGTTGGATTTTGCAGGCTGATCTGAGGCTTATTGTCCTCATCCGCTTATGACTTAGCTCTTCTGGAATTAGAAGGGAGATTTCAACTGGCTGTTATGATGCATCTACCCCATCAGTACCCCAGTTACTGAATTGTTTCTGCCATGTGGAGCATTGATATAAAATTCTATATGCACATCAATTGAAAGAACTCTATGATTATTTTTTCACCCCCAAAAGGAAGCAAGTTTTCCCTTTCAATGCCAGAGACTCCTGTATGCACAGGTAAAATGCTGAGAAATCCTATTGATGACAAAACAAGGCATTTCTAAGGAACAGTTATCTTTTGAAACCAAAACATTCCTGTGCAAAGACATAAAATAATTTTACAATAGTTTTAACCTCTACTTATTTGTACCATAATACATACTACTTTCCAGTATTGCTATATGATGTTCTTTCATGTGGTACATTTAAATAAAACAATTATTGTCTAAGATCTCAGTTCTTTTGGATACAGCCTGATTTCATTCTCAGGTCTCTGCTATCTCCCCATTTCCCCACACCATTAAGAGTAGTCAATACTTCTAAAGTAATTTTTATTTGGTCTTATTTAGGTCTAAATAAACTGATCTGCCCAGGAAATGACTGATCAATTTTACTTTTGACCAAATCCTGGCTCAAATTGTAAAAACCAATGAATTGTCAGCTTTTTGACACAAAAATACAATGCCACAGTGTTTACAGAATGAGAGGACTTTCAAATGGTGTTTGTTAAGTTAGACCTATAAAGTGAAACCAGATATGGGATCAGATCACTGAGCTCATGGAAACAAGGCCATTGGGGACACAATTGTCATTTCACTCATTGAAACAAATTAATTGTATCAATTATGTAGCAATCTATTCCACTCTGTCTCTTAATTCTTTTGAGGTTGCTGAAAGAGGATCCGAGTATACACGGCTTTTTCCCAACATGTAGCTTTTCTGAAATAGAGGAGAATAAAACAAGGTCAATAAGAGACTCAAGGGTGAGTCATAGCTAAAGCCACAGTAAAGTCCAGATAAGGGGTAGGGTGAGGGCACCAGGATTGGAAGGTGCAGGAAGGAGCAGCTTAAATGGGGACTGGCTAGTATAAGAAGTTGGTCACCAGTAATCCCAGCACTTTGGGAGGCTGTATCACTAGGTCAGGAGACGGAGACCATCCTGGCTAACATGGTGAAACCTCGTCTCTACTAAAAATACAAAAAATTAGCCTGGTATGGTGGCACATACCTATAGTTCCAGCTACTCGGGAGGCTGAGGCAGGAGAATAGCTTGAACCCTGGAGGTGGAGGTTGCAGTGAGCAGAGATCACACCACTGTACTCCATCCTGGGCAACAGAGCAAGATCCGTCTCAAAAAAAAAAAAAAAAAAAAAAAAAAGAAAAGAAAAAGAAGCTTATACACTCACAGTAAGGGCTTTAAATGGTATCAAGGTGATATCTTTAAAAAATCAATAAAACCTTGTGGTATCTCTCCTTTGTAGGTATGGAAGTTGGATGAGGGCATATGCAACTTTAAAAATTAACAGAAATACAAGTATAGTAGGTGCTGTGTACATATTATTTAAATAAATACAGGCCATCTTTTCTGCTCCCCAGTTTTGCAGGTTCGATTTGATAAGGAACCATGATAGAAAAAATTCTAGATTTATACAAATTAGACATTTGCATCACAAAATATTTTTATATTACAAAATGACTCACAGTGGTATTTCTTTAAACTGAAAGTTTCTGACAGCATTACTATTTGACCACAATTTTTCTTTTAAGTTTCAGGAATCAGTGTATTGCCTGCATTTAATTTTAACTGAAATGTACCTTGTATAATGTTCAGAAACTATATTGGAATTTATCTTTAAAATGCAGAGTGATGGAGATATAGAGCTGAAATAAAGAGAAACCAGAATGATTTGTTAAGAAAGACTACAGTCCAAATGCAGCTGATCCCAGCACATCTTTCCATAACAGGTAAAAGGGGCCAAGGAACCTCCCAGTACCTGGGAGTAAAGGCTAGTGCAGGATCAGGCAATTAGGCAAGCCCATACCCCGAGTGAAGTTGTTCATAATTGAGTGTGGTGGAAAGACAGGTAGGGTGGTCTGATCAGCTCCCTACCTATGATGAATCTCAGAACTTGGGCTTGCTGCCATCCTGCATGGCCCTAGGTAAGGGCTGACCTTGTCTGAGCCTAGCCCATCAGAGACAGCTCAACTGCACTAAATCACTCTATTCCTAGACCAGCGGTCACTGAGGCATTCATTCTGCTGGCAAATCTAGGATTGAATTAGAGAACTATTAAGGCCTCTTATAGTCCTGTAATTCTAAGATTTCTTTTATTCAGTACTTACTCCTTGGACCTGGGCTAGGCACTAGCAGAATCCTTTCAGGCTGGGCTTTCTCTGGGTTGGTAGACTAATCCTCTTTAATACTCTCTGTGTCCAGACTATGTCTTCCAAGCCTTTTCTTCATTGCTTATCAATCCAGAACAAAATGAGCCCCAAGTGGCTCTCGGATCTGAGAGGTTAGACGTTTTCTTTTGTTCTTTGAGCTTTTGTTGCTTCTGTCTATATTATATATGCATGTATGTTTGTATACCTACAGAAATGCATCTTGGTACTTATGCACACATGGAATGCTTGCTATTGCTTACAGAAGAAACCTGCTGTCAGCAAAAGCATTAATGTGTTTCTGTTTATGTTACTATTCCCCAAGCTAGGATATTTGTTTGAGTAGGAATTTGTGCCTTAATTATAAACACTAGTAAGTGAAAAATGTTTGCATTTCACAAATATTTTTTCTGTTTCACAATCTTCATAGCAGAAAGTCAGGCTCATGAAATATAATATTTACTTGCATAATTTTCTCTCCTTTTCCCCTGATATTTTGACTTTAACAGCAAGGGTGAAGAAAGTTATGCAAGCATATGGGTTCACCCTAGCAATCATCATTAATCTTTGCTTCCCTCATCCTTGTTTACTATAAGGCCAAGTTAAAGTCTATCTGGACTTTCTCAAATTTTTCCACAGTAGTGTTTCACATTTTTGAAAAAGTCACTCTCAGCAAAAGATGGCAGAAGAGGCACATGGCTGCATGAGTGCTTCTGATAAAAAGACAGATAATTTGCAAGAGATGGAAGGCTGGAATTTGTGGTGTTTAAGATGTGTTTTGAGCTGGGGCATAAGCATCTCTAATTCAAGAGAAGAGGCCAGTGGGTTGTTGCAGAATTATCCCCACCAACCCCCATCGAGGGATTGAAGGTGCCCTGGGGAAAGAGCCTTAGGCCTCACAGTCCAGGGAGGATGGGGGCAATATGCAAATAGAAATATGAGGGGGAACTGGACAGTGATTGAGGAATGATGGCTAAAATTAGTTCTTGCTTTTCCTCCCTTACCATTAGCAGACAGTCTGCCGCTCCAGCTGGCTTCTTTTGAAGTCAGAAAGTTAACCTGTTCTCTGCCTCGGTAAGGACAAAGCATGTTCTACTCTTGCCTGTCGGTGTGGTTGGAGTTTTAAAAAGTGAGAGGGAAGATATGAGTAAAAAATGTCTTATTGATTTTTCTTTTCAGAATATGCATGTGGAAGAAAATGTAAGTGCCAGACATATAGTATTCTCATGTTTATTATATCCATAATAGCTTAATTTGTGGAGACCTCTGTAGGTAGTAGCAGTGTTTTAAGCACTTTGGATGCATGATGTTATTTTTTCCTCCAAGTAACATTCTGGGATATGCATTGTTGTCATCCCTAATTTACAGATGGAGAAAGTGAGCTACACAAGTCACTTGCCTGTAGTTTCCTCATTAGTATATAGCGGAACAGGGATTCTCTGACTCCAAATCTTGTTATCTTAACCATCTCAGTGAACTATCTTAATTCAGGGAATGAGTCTTACATCAATGAGATTTACTGAGCAAGTGGGTAATAAAATTACACTGCATAAAGTAAGTACTTAGTGAATATCTGTGGAAGGAAGTTTACCCTTGTTCTGACATGAGTCAAATCCCTGTTTAGCGTCTGGGCTTTTGAGGACTACTGTTTCTTCAGATTTTGTGTTCGTGTGTGGGTGTGTGTGTGTGCACATGCATGTGCAAGAGCGCACATTGACTCCACTCTAAAATCTCAACTAAATTGAACTCTAGAACATTTCAACTAACTTGAACTAATTGATCTAACTAAATGGTCTATGTATAATAGAAAACATATAATAACACTCCCATGTCTGTATAAAGTTGGGATTAAGAACGCTTCTCAAAGTACAATCTAAAAGGAGTAACACAAATTTGTGAAATAGTCAAAAACAGAAAAATATATGCCACCTACATGGCACATATGGACCCCATTTTTAAAATTTCAATGTTTTACCTGTTGTGTTGAGGAAATTCTACTTGTTAGAACATTTTATGGATGTGTACCTACGTGGCATACATTTTCAGCCATTTAACTAAATAATCGATGTGTAATAGAAAACAACATATAATAACACTTCTATGTCTTTATAAAAGTTGGGATTAAGGATACTTGTCAAAGTACAATCTAAAAGGAGTAACACAAACTTGTGAAATAATCCAAAACAGGAAGATACACGCTACCTATCTGGCATATATGGACCCCATTTTTAAAATTCCAAAATATTCTCCTTGTTGTATTTTGAGGAAACTCTACTGGTCAGAGCATTTTATGAATGTAGGGCAGCTGTTCTCATTGTGGTGTACATATGAAGCCCCTGGGTGCTTGAGCCTCACCTCTGAAAGTTACACACTGTAGGTCTGAGTTGGGTGTCCAGAAATGTGTATTCTTGTTTTTTTGTTATTGTTGTTTTTGGGTTTTTGTTTTGTTTTTTGAGATGGAATCTTACCCTGTCACCCAGGCTGGAGTGCAATAGTGCAATCTTGGCTCACTGCAACCCCTGCCTCCTGAGTTCAAACGTTTCTCTTGCCTCAGCCTCCCAAGTGTCTGGGATTACAGGCACCTGCCACCATGCCCAGGTAATTTTTGTATTTTTAGTAAAGAAGGGGTTTCACTATGTTGGCCAGGCTGTTCTTGAACTCCTGACTTCAGGTGATCCACCCACCTCAGACTCCCAAAGTGCTGTAATTACAGACGTGAGCCACCGTATCCGACCAGAAATCTATATGCTTTATTATTTATTTATTTTGAGACAGAGATGGAGTCTCGCTCTGTCTCCCAGGCTGGAGTGCAATGGCACCATCTTGGCTCACTGCAACCTCTGCCTCCCGGGTTCAAGCAATTCTCCTGCCTCAGCCTCCCATGTAGTTGGGACTACAGGCACCCGCCACCACGCCTGGTTAATTTTTGGAATTTTAGTGGAGATGGGGTTTCACCATGTTAGCCAGGCTGGTCTCGAACTCCTGACCTTGTGATTCACCCGCCTCAGCATCCCAAAGTGCTGGGATTACAGGTGTGAGCCACTGCGCCCTGGCAGAAATCTGTATTCCTAATGAGTACCAACCTTTGTGAACAGTTGATGTAGTTAATTGAGGAAATGCCCTATATTAAGAAGGACTGCTTCTGTTTCCTCTCCCAGTACAAGAAAGTAGGCCTCTGTACTTTGCTTCATAAAACCATATGCATCATTTTGCTTGTATTAAATAAGATTTTCACTGCATTCATTTTGCTTGGTAAGTGACATGTGACTACAGTACGTAGTAATTACATGTTCCTGAAGACTACTTCGTAATTTGCACTTAATAAGACCAAAAATAATTACCCTGTACTCCAATCTAGAAAACATAAATAATCGTAAATATATGGTACTCACCATGTAATTACTCTGCCACTCCACTCAACTCTCCATAAGATTGAGCAGTTACTGAGGAAGTAAAGAATCATCACAAAATATTCCCTACTTTGCCTGATAAACTAAAGCAACTCAACCACAACATTTGCATTTGCAGACACATTTTCTCAGGTTCAGAATTTAAATCAGAAAATTTAAAGGAAAGAGTATTCCTGAGTTCTTTGGGGGCTTTTTGGTTTGACCTTTTACATAGTAGTGCTAGAAAATTTCTCTGAAATTTAAATAATTTTCAAACTGTTTAAAAATATGACATAACCCACCTGTCTGGGATGACCTTTCAAAGCTACTTCTAATTCTGTTCTCTGAGTTAGTGGAGAGTGATTAATTTTAGGTCTGAGACACACTTATATGGAGAGGAGGGACAGGAGCTAGCATTCCCCAGGCAAACTTGCCTGCTTACATTTAGACTTGAGGTTCCTTTACTTTCTAATGGGATGAGCTCCAAAAGCCTTTCCACATGACACTGTGCTCCATGTAGGGTTTCCAGGTTCTACTGGCATCCATGGTTTTCCACTAACTCTCCAAAACAATCGATAGTTAGAATCATGTATTTGTAATGAATACAGTTAGAAACCTTCTCCCGTGACTAGCAAGATGGAAGGACCTAGGTAGATATCAGAATCACCTACAATAGATTTGCTTTGATTTTTCATTTTCGTGGTTGTCTTCACAAGCACAGTAATGTTGAAATCCCCTTTGTTCTATTACCTGTCACTTACCAAAAGCAGCTACCACACTGATAAAGATTACTGTAGCCACTGAACATATATCAGTACCATGTGAAGAGAGAAATATGTTGAAAAAAAATCTATTCATTCATTTGTTCAACAAATATTGATTGAAAGCCCACTGTGCACCAGGCTGCTTAGGTGCTGGGAATATGCCAATGAGTAAAAGAGAAGTTCCCTGATCTTATGAAGCTTAAATACAAGTGAGTGGAGCAAACAAATGCTAACAGATCCCCTATAATGCTTGCTTTGAAAACATGAATTTGTTGTAATGCAGTGCATTAGGGAATAATTTGGGCATAATGTGAATTTTATATTTGCTTATGAATGATTTATCCATGAGAAACACTGCAAGGTGTAAAACTGCACCCAGCTGAACTGAGTCACATAGGAATATACAAAGTGGACATGCTTAGACATCTACCAGCTTCCTCAGTTTTCCATGTTTTTATGAGCCACATCCATCAGCATCTGGTATTACAACTGTTCATCCATTTTCACATAATCCTTCTCCTACCACGTCACAATCACTGACAAACTGAAACCCACCTCTGCCCCCACAGGCAAACCTCAGGTCTTTTTCAGGGTATAGTAGTATTTATGTATATCTTGACCACTTAACATATATAAAACTGTGCTATCATTTTCATTGTTGTCATCTTTTTCCATAATGTAGCCCTGATGAACTTTTTGCATGTTGGGCCCCCAACCCCATTTTCCCCTATAAGTCCTGTGGTTTATATTGTGCAGTTTCATGTGACATAGTGATTTTTAGGAACACATATGTCATGTTATAGCAGAACTACATATAAACAAGCAAACTCCCAAATAAACACGGTAACTCCAGGTAATGGGAAGTAGTTTGAGAAAATGAAATCAGGGAACATTGTTGAAAGTGCCTAGATGGAGTGGGGAGGCACTCCTTTAGATGGGGTAGCCAAGGAGGCCTCTCCGAGGTCACATTTGAACTGACATCTGAATAACAGGAAGGAGTCAGTCACGCAAAAATCTAGCTAAGAGCATTCTAGGAGGAGGAGTGGTGGTCGGATTTGTAGGGGTAAGGGACACAAAGGTCCTAAAACAGGAATAAGTTTCAAGTGTTAAGAGGACCAGAGCAAAGAACAGGGAGATGGGAACACTAGCTGGGCCTCAACTCATAGACATAGAAGAACATTGTAGGTCATAGGAATTTTATGTTAAGTGTGATGAGAAGCCATTAGAGGACTTTTTCCACTATTGATCAAAGCACCTGCTCTATTTACAGATGAATATCTGAGGTCCAGAGAGTTTACACTTCATCCCCAAGGTCACGTCTCCAGCCAGAATCTAGGTCTCATATCTTTCCTCATGGGAATAGTTATGCAGCCATTTCTAGATGAGTCCTTCATTTGAACTCTGGGAAAGAGGATATCGATTGGGAAATTTTCCCAGATTGTCCCAAAACAGATTCTGGATCCATTAAAAGCATGCTGATATTGGACAGAAGTCTAGTTTAATCAGGCTGTGTCCAATGTCCTCTTTCATTGCACTGGTGAAAGAAAAATAGGCCAGATAAAATGCCAACTCAGCCATCATGGGTGCTAGCAAGATTTGTAAGACAACCAGTCTTGCTCAGAGCAACTGCCAGTGCCCAGACCTACCACCCCTGAGGAGTGCTTTTGAGGAGTGTAATGATGCAGTCAGTGGATGTCTAGAGTGCTCCATGCTTTCCTGCTAACTGACACGAGACACGAGGCATGAGAATTTCTTGACAGTGGATTACAAGGCCTCGCAATGAGTCCCACAACTGAAAGAAGTTGTGGGATTTCTTTTCTTAGATGGATTGACATTTGTTCTTTATCAAAGCCAGTCAGAAGACAAAAGAATAAATTTAACCTGACAATAGGCTAAATGCCACAGGGTAAATGCCTTAGCAAAAAGCAGCCAAAATGGGGTTCTGCTCTACAGTAAGCGGAAGAGGCAGCTGCCTGGAGGGTGTGGTGTGAAGAGGCTGCTGGGTGTCCTATGTGGGGCTGGAGCAGGTGGCCTGTGTGCACCACCCACAGCCCTGAGTTCACGCGTCGCCTCCTCCTCAATCCTCCCTGAAGCCCTCCACATCTCCTGTCTCTAGAAAACTGGGGAGAAGAGGGTGCGTGTTGAGTTACTAAACAGGTCTTTGATTCTCAGGCTGAGCTTCAAAGCATGTCTCCCCAATTCTACCCACACCCTCAGCCTGCAGCCTCTCCAGGGCAGGGGAAGATCCGTAAGTGATTCCAACCCTCAGCTACAGATTTGTTCTCCACTGCCTCATTCCACATCTGCATAATCCAGAATCTTTCATGTAGGCACTGCTATACCTTTACGCCTTTTACAAGGCAGTACCATTTGCCACAAAATATTGCCAAGCCCTCCACTCCCACAGGATTCCAGGAAGCAGGGCAAGTCCACAGTCACTCATTCATCAAATTAGCACATAGTTACCGAATAGCTAAGGAGAGCTATGCACTATTGTCAGTGCTAGGAATTAATCTATGAATAAGAAAGACCCAAGTTCTGCCCTCTGGAACTCCTCCTAGGATGTACATCCCTATGGCCATATATCTCAAGGGAGGTCCTAAGTCCACTTCAGCAGAGGTAGCTGTGATGCTTGCTAAACATGTAAGTTCCAGGGCCCACTCTAGACCTTTTGTAGAAACTGAGATTTTAGGATGGTGCCTTGGAATCTGCACTTTTTCAAAGCTTCTCCAGTGATGTTTATAAAAACTAAAGTTCAAGAACTACTGGTCCCGGGAATGAGGAACTGTAGCTGAAGAGGTTCTTCTCCTTGGAGTCTGGCCTCAGAGCAAGGGGCATCTTCTGCTCCTGAGACTATTCAAGGATGTTCTCTCGGGATTCCAGGCCTTATAGGAAGTCAGGACTGCAAGTTGTTTGGGTGTTGGATTTGAAGGCAACCCGAAAGCCCTCACCCCAACAAGCGGCCTCTAGGAGCCATGCGTTTTGTCAGAATTGCTGCCTATGTGCCTAGGCATGACCTCCTTTTAAAATCAGTCACTCCTAGGTATGGCTCGGCAATAAACAATGACTAGTTATTTCTACCTTACTGTAAACCAGGGCTCTGGATCCCTGCTGCCATTGATAGTTATTTCTACTTTAGTATAAACCAGGGCTCCACATGCCTGCTGCCAGTGATAGCTCACAGAGAGCGGACACTGATAGGAATGGGAATGTTTATTCCAGGACATGTGGCCAAGGTGGCCTGCAAGTCTTCTGGGAAAGGGAAACTGTGGCAGCTGTGACAGCACTAGGGCTTGGGAAGGAGGCCAGGGAGAGAAGGTAGAGAGTGCCCAGAGGTCAAAGAGGTTACTGGGAGAGTCGGGTTCTTCTTCACAGCTTTGCATGCATGCTGATCTACTTTAGCCTGGATGTCTTTAGGACACAATGAGCAAGTGCAGTCTCCCCTGTCCTTCTCCCATTGCCACCAGCTCACAGCATGATCCTGTCTATGGCTTATCCACACAACATGATTATCATCTGCCCTTGCCCCAGCCCCTTGCACTAGTCTGTAAACTTCTTGAGGGCAGGGCAAGATCCACATGCGGTGCATGTTTTCCTCCCACACTCCCTAACAGAACTTTCATGCGTAATGCGCTGAGTAAATATTTGCCAAAGTAATCCCAGCACTTTGGGAGGCCAGGGCAAGTGGATTACCTGAGGTCAGGAGTTCAAGACCAGCCTGCCCAACATGGTGAAACCCCATGTCTACTAAAAATGCAAAAATTAGCTGAGCATGGTGGTGCACACCTATAATCCCAGCTATTCAGGAGGCTGAGGCAGGAGAATTGCCTGAACCCCAGAGGCAGAGGTTGCAGTTAGACAAGATCATGCCATTGAACTCCAGCCTGGGCAACAAGAGTGAAACTCTGTCTCAGAAAAAAAAAGAAAAAACAAGTGTCTGAATGCAAATTGAATGGATGGAAATTTACGGAGGTTAGAGCCTGGCTCTGCTTGATTTATTCAGCCCCTGGCATAGCATCTCATGCAAATAGCCATTTAATACTTGTGTTTGATGATCATGAAAACGATAATAAACCCCTGCAAGGGATGATTGAGAATAAGGCTCTTTATTGTTGGTATCTTTTGTTGTAAACTGCCTTAAATCTGTTTTAGAAGTAGGCAGGGTACAAATAATACACAAATGAGTGGATGAGGCTTTAAGCCCCTGGGGCCTCTCTACACTTTCCAGTTCTTCTCACACCCCCAGGGCAAAGCAGCCTTCTGCGGATGGAAGGTGAAGAGAATGTTTTCATTCATGCATGTATTCATTCAACGAATAAGTTTTAAGAACCAGACCGTGCTTCTCTGAAGCAGTCACCTTGCTCCAGGGTTTCTAGACCAAATGACTTCTTAAAGTTTCCTTCAAGGCTGTAATTCTTGATTCTGCCCAGAAATGTTGGGGATATTGATGAAGCGATATTGATAAGGCCCCACAGGCATCAGAGATTTAGGGAATGTATGCAAGCAGCAGGTCTCCATCGCCTCTCTATCTTAATACAAAAGCGCTAGAGAAATTACTTTAATGCTTTGTTTGGCATCTGTTTATGTCAAGTCATATCTTCTCCCAACATACAAATGAAACCTGATGTGACCTCACATAATACAGCAGATGTGTCACCTTGTAACAAACCCTGCACAAAGGTCTTACTTGACATTTAAGTGCTTCAAAATGGAAATTATATATGATCAGATTTACCTTTCCTAAGCATTTTGCTTCTAGTTGTACCTAAATTATGCCAGTTGATTAAAATAGGCAATCAATGTCTGCCTGTCGGTGGTGTCTTAACTTGCTATATATACTTTTGGTAACTATCACGACATTATTTTAATCTGCAAATCGGATTTGTCGGGTCTGATTTATTTAAACGGCTCTCATGTCCCAAATTCTCTCTGACAGCCCCAATGTGGGAGCCTGTCCTCTTCTTGAAAAGGTAATATTGCCTGGGGCTTGTTGCTAGCTTAATAGAGGCAAGGACACTGTGCAGCAAGAAATAAGAGAAAGACGGGCCACCTTTTCTATAACGAGTTTCTGCAAGCCTCCAATAGCTCAACCAAGCAGCATCTTTTCACAGAAATTAGGAGAGTACTAACTGATCCAGGGGAGAGGCCAAACAAATATTATTTATGTCAATAATACCATTGAGAGCAATAACAAAAATGTATCCATCATTTACTATGTGCTATGCACTGGGCTAAGTAATTTTTTTAAATGCATTATCCTATTCAATTCCTACAGCAACCCTATAACCAACTACTATTTTATATATGCCGAAGCTCGAGTTGAGAAAATGCTCAGATTTGTCTGGCACCAGCCTCCACCCCTAACCACCAGGAAGAGACACACAGCACTCTCCAAAGAGTTATTATGATTAACTGGCTTTTTAAAGGAGGGATGAGACCACGGGGGACCATTTGTTCAGGATTACATTTCTACCCAAGACCACTGTGGTTCCTTCAAATTCTGTAATACTCACTTCAATAAACCTGTTAATTTGCTGTTTCTCTGCCTTTTAAAATGAGCAAGTCTTTCTACAATTAAATAATAGACACTTACTTTTAATATTTATTAAGTATAAAAATGACAAAAGGTACCTTTTAGATGAGTTCTATTATATGCTATTTATTATGGCCTCTTAGATGTATTGGTGATATATCGCTTATTTAGTGTGCAGACAATGCGTAGCAGACAATGGAATTCAGGGACTTCTTACAAGAAGTGATAGGGGCCTATTAGAAGATGAGAGCCAGCATTCTAATTTAGAAGATACAGCAAGGATGCCAGTGAAAATGCCAAGAACTCAGAAATCACGGTCTTGGTTCGTAGGGCAGTCTTGGTTGGGCAAGGCAGTTAATGTCCCTGAGCCTTAATTAACTTATTTTTACAAAGCTGTAACTTTTTATGTACTTCTCAGATTGGCTAGGAAAACCAAATATGGTCCTCTCTTTCAAAGTGCTTTGTTTGCTATGATGTATTACACAAATGCAATAAATAAAAGGTGGTTATATTATCCAAATGGTCTCATATCCTATCATTGTATACAGAAGATTTTACGTTGGGAAACCAACGGTATTTTACAATGGAGTTCTATGAGTAAAGCGCCCCCCATGGCCCAACAGCTGGCTCATAGTAACAGTGATTTGTGGAATTAAATGAATTGTCTTCAAAGAAAAATCTTGTAGAACAGATGTATTCACAAGTTCCACCCCACACCCCACCCTGCAGCCGTCAATCTGTAAAGAAAACTGTTTTGCTACTTATTTTTTGCTGGAACTGTATTTAAATGCAGGGTAAGATTTTCAAAATGAAATTTGACAGGTTTTTTTTTTTTTTACAAGACCTGCCTATGTTTGTCTTCAGCTCTCTTCTCCCTAGGGTGCTTCCAGTGGGCTGGGAAGGCTGCCAAAGGGTAGGCTAGAGGCTGAAGTCTCCAGGGAGTCTGGGTTTGAAGAAAAAGAGAGAAGAGTTATTGTAGTATAGGAGCAGCAGACGGCGAGGAGCTTCAGCATTTGCTGATGGGCTAAACCTGCTGGAGGAAGCCTCTCCCTGGTGCTGAAGGAGCTTCCCAGACAAGTGGGAGGAGCAAAGCTGAAGAAGGTAGGCTGGCTGGGCGTGAAGAAGGGCTGTGGAAGACAAGGTGCCCTGCAAGGCCCCCTCTGCCCAACCTCACCCCACCAGTCACGGCTCTGTCCTGGGTTTTCAAAGTGGTCCCATTACCTCCTCTACACTTCTTCCATTCAGAGAGTCTCTTGTCTCGTCTGCCCTGGCTCCATCTTACATTTCTGCTGACTGGAGGGTCCAAACTAGTCTCTGCCCACAGCATTTCAGACCTCTCTGAAGAGCATGATTCATTGGAAAATAAAGAAGCTCCAAATCTATACATATCTTACAACTGTCAGGCTTATGTTGAAACCCTTACAGTTTGCTTAGGGTTAGCTATGGCATAGATAAGAAAACAGGTCCACTATATATGGTACAAAATGTATTCTGCCTTCAGTGATCCGAAGCCGGCATTGGCCAACGTTTTCTCTAAAGGACAACCTAGTCAATATTTTAGGCTTGGAGGGCCATGCATTCTTTATCACAGCTAATCTACCCTGTCTTTGTAAGCAGCCCTAGACCATATGAATATAGCTGTGTTCAAGTGAAAACTTTATTTTTAAACACAGGTAGTGGGGCCAGAGTTTGCTGATTGCTGGAGTGTTTAAAACATTTTTTTCTTCTTTCTTTCTTTCTCTTTCTTTCTTTCTTTTTTTCCTTTCTTTCCCTCTTTCTTTCCTTCCTTCCTTCCTTCCTTCTTTCTTTCTTTTTCTTTCAAGATGTCACTTTGACATTTCGGATTTCAGTAAATACCAGAATGCCTGCATCTCCTCCCTTTCTCCATTTGCATTGTCTGGTGAGCTCCCTGTTTGAGGTAAATGACAGTTGAGTTGGCAATATGGATTTTCTCAGAGAGTTGCCATCTCTCTGAAAAGAGTGGCTAGGAAGTTGCATGTGTGCAGCTACTTCCACAGGAAAACAGAGAGGAAAGATAACTGGATGCCTAGCTAACGAAGAAATTCCCCTGACACTCCTAGAAAGACTGAGCAGAAAGGGCCTCTTTGGCTCCCTCCCACACCCTATCCCGCATACACTCCTAGTCCCTCTAATGAGAGTTGGCCAAAGGGTCCCACAGAGGACTCCAGCCATAACCCCAGTCACGTCTGTCCTGTCAGTCTCCAGGATTTCCTGCCCCACTCTCCTTCCTCTGCAGAGGCATTTCCTTTTCAGAGGGATAATTAACTTCAATTAAACTCCAGCAAGGCCATTTGTCTAGGGGGCAGAATTTTAGCCTGTTCTACCCCTGTCCTTTAGAGAGTAGAGTAAACTGACTTCAGCAGGTCGAATCCCTGGTATCAGCCTTTCACCTGCCTGCTCCTGCCATTCCTCTTTTGTAAGCCATCCTCCTCAAACTCAGTACTAAAAGAGTCATTACTCAGAGAAAAGTTTTAAGTTTGCACAAGAACCGCACATATCCAAAACCACAAATCGCGAATTTGAGACTAACAGGGAGCCTCCCTTGCAGGCATTTGCAATTGCAGTTTGAAGACCAGCCATCTGGATTTTGTCTCAAAGTGTGAGTCTCCGTTGTGGCTCCGTCTGTGAAGGAAAAAGTAAAGTCCCTGGAAGAATTTAGAGAGTGGGAGTAGGGGTTTAGAAGGCAGTTACCCATAGACATGACTAGTATTTCCTAGAGGATTGAGTTTTATAGTCCCTCAGTCATAAGCAAACAGTGGAAGAGAAGATTTATTAGTCATGATTGAAAAGCAGTCGTTCTCAATCAGGGACAATTTCTCTGCCAAGGGGATGTTTGGCAATGTCTGGAGATGTTTTTGGTTGCCGTAAGTATCACGGGGGCAGGGTGCATACTAATGGCATCCAGTGGGTAGAAGCTAAGGATGTTGCTAAACATCCTACAGTGCACAGAACAGATTCCCACAACAAGGTTTATCCGGCACCAAGTGTCAGTAGTACTGAGGTTGAGAAGCACTGAATGAAGGTGTTTCATGTTTTGAGCAGCCCTCTACTGTGAGTGATTAAATTCCGTGTGGATATGGTGGCTGAGTCACATGAGGGTCCGCTCCCGGGTATGTGCATGGCTAGACAGCAGAGGGCACCACTCCCACCACACCACCTCCATTCTGGTGGCAAGAAAGGGTACATGGATGGGGAACACTTTCATGTTCCTGCCCTGATGCTGTGCTATTTTTTCTAACATATAGGTAAGGGAGTATGTTTCCACCATGCTCTGCGTGGTCAGGGAGATGGGACAGAAGCTGAGAGGCTGGCTCTGACTCTGGCAGAGCCGCTGATCCTGCTCTAGCCCCTGCTGACTCTGAGTGTGGGCTCTTCCCTGGACCGTGCTGACAAAGCATGTGCTTGCCCTCCCTGTGGTCCTCTCCTCAGCCTCCTGAGCCACGGGCTCCTTGGCCATGTTTCTCTTCCTCTTTCAATCCAATCCTACCCACTTTCCATCTTTAAAATACTCCAAGTTTCTGGTCTGCCTACTGCTGTCCACCTTCTTTGCTTTGTAGGGATTTAGTGAATTTATTCTTACATACATATTTCCTTGGTCGTTTCAGTGGGCTTTAGGGAGGCACAGAGGTAGAGGTCTTGACTAATGGACCCCTGTAGAACAGCAACTGATCCACCGGATTGCACACTGAGGCAGTCACTGGTGACCTTACAAGAGCAGTGTTAGTATAGTGTGTTGGCAGAAGCCAGATTGTAGTAGGTTGAGTAGATCTGAGTAAAGAAAGCCATTTTGGTTATCTATAGCTATGGGACAAACCACCCTAAAACTTAGTGGCTTAAAACCTCCATTTATGATTATCTTTCACAGTTTTGTGGGTTGATTGGGCTCAATTAGATGTTTCTAGATTGGGGTCTGTTTTGGGCTGAATTGTTTTCCTTCAAAAGATATGTTGAAGTCCTAACCCCATTGCCTCATAAAGTAGCCTTATTTAGAAATAGGGCCTCTGTAGATATAATTATCTAATATGAAATGGTAATGGAGTATGATGGGCTGTGAATACCGTATGAATGACATCTTTGTAAGAAGAGGAGGGAGACACATAGAGAGAATGCTATGTGACGACAGGGGCAGAGCTCGGACTGATCCAGCTGCAATCCAAGAAATACCAAGGATCAATGCCGATCACCAGAAACCAGGAAAAGGCAAGGAAGGAGTCTACCCAGAGTTCAGAGGGCGCATGGCCCTGCCAACACCTTGATTTCAGACTTCTCACCTCAAAAACTGTGAGGAAATAAATTTCTTCTTTTGTAAGCCACCCAGTTTGTGGCACTCGATATGGCAGCCCTAGGGGACTAGTACAGAATCTCTCCTACAGTTGCAGTCAGATCTTGACTTGGGCTGGAATTAACTTGTCTTAGTCCATCACTGGTGCTATAACAAAATCCCTTGGGTCGGGTAATCCATAAACAATAGAAATTTATTTCTCACAGTTGTAGATGTAGGGAAGTTCAAGGTCAAACTACCAACAGATGCAGGTGAGGACTTTCTCCCTGCTTCATAGATGGCACCTTGTTGCTGCATCCTCATGAGGCGGAAGGAAAGGAAGGGCAAAAGCAACTAACAGACTCCCTCTGTTCTTTTATTATATCAGGGCACTAATCCCATTCATGACGTGGAGCCCTCATAACCTACTTACCTCCTGAAGGCCCCACTTCTGAATATTATTGCATTGGGGATTCAGCTTCAACATTAAATTTGGAGGGACACACACATCCAAGCCAGTAGCACAACTGAAAGTACCTGGGGCTGTGTGTCCAGAGGCGTCTCCACACGACAGGTGCTTCAGCTGAGGTGATAGGAACTGCTGGGGCCTGGCTGGGGATTGTTCTCTTGCTCCTTGCAGCCTTTCCACACAGCCAGGTGTGTTGGACTTTTCTACATGGCAGCTAGCTTCCCCCAGAATAAGTGTTCCAGGAGACCCAGATGGAAGGAACAAGTCTTCTTTCGACCTAACCTCAAAAGTTACACAGCGAGAGAGGGGCTACTAGACAATAGACTCCGGAATTTAATTAATGGGTTAAGCCTTAGACTGTGGGAAAAAAACACCTGTTTCAATATAATAGGAGAGAATCAGATGAGAACGGATAGAAACACAGCAAATGTGTGGCTGGAGAATGACTTAGGGGAGTGGGTACAGCAGGTTCAGGATGGTGAGAGAATTCTCATGTATTTGCATCTAGTGTCTCTGTGTCTGAAGAAGCAAAGTTATCTGCTGACACTGGTAAGAAAGAAGTACGGTAGGAGAGAGAGCTTGGGGAGAGTGACATTTGGAACGAGCCACAGTGAGGAATGGGAAAGAGAGCTAACTACAGTAGCATACACCACAAGACACTAACATCTGTCACTGTTAAAAGATAAATTTTGGAAAGGGGAATGAGAGTGAAGTCCAGAGGGAGCAGTTGTTTCCTGCTGTCAGTGGCACTCTTATTGACATTTCCTGAATTTTCCAGCCCTAATCTAGGTCTCCAGCAGTCAGTGTACTAGATGTTATTTCGGAAATCAAGGTAATGGAACTGGGAAAATATGATCACTGTTTCATAAGTACATTTCATTAAAAATCAATATCTTCATATTTCATAGGCCACAAGAGAAGGGAAGAAAAATGTGAAAAATAGTTCAAACATTTCATCTAAACATACTTAGAGAATGCCTTACTCTGTCTTTGTGAACCAATCCTTCCGTTTTTCCCTTCGTGGCGTACTACTATATTTAAAGTGGGAAAACAGTACCTAACACATGAATTTTCCTGACTCAAACTGCACAGATTAATTCTGTCTCATCCCAGAAAATAGTCATGCATAGTTCATTTTGCTGTGATTGATTGGCTGGGTGTGGGTGAGAGGCAGACCCCTTTTCCTCAGTGTTAATTTCAGTTGTGTTAAGTGTGGCCATTTTTGTCAATGATCATGGAGTGAGTTTCTGTGATTAGTCATTTAACTGTATGGTAATTGCAAGCTAAATAGAGTGTTTACAACAAATCCCTTGGTTTAGAAACGGAGACCATGTCAAATTGTGTCCTATGAAAATTGCATAAATAAAAATTTGCATCTAAAAGGGCACTTCATGAAAATTATGGAAAGATTGTGGAATTTTTATTTGCTTCATGTTGAAGCTCTGTAATTGACAAATGAATTGTAACCGTAGTCCATAATACATTACATCCAATGATTATTCAGCATAACTGCGTATATATTGCTTTGCTCATTATGAAAAGTAACAATGTTGGCAATCACGTTAATTGTTTTTCTTATCAGATTAGTGATAAAGTGTCATAATGAACATAACCTTCCAGAATGTATTCACTGATGGAATAAACAAAGCTAGGTCTTGGCACAGTACAGATCATACAAAGACAGATTTGCCTTTTTGTCTCTTCCTGAGAGCCACCACAGTACCACTCATTTCTGTGAAGTGTCCCTGACTCTAACTTGGTCTGGAATTTCAGGAGCATTCATTACTGTTTGTCTCATGATTAGTTCAAAAAAGATCTATATTGTGAATCCACATAGAGAATTACATGACAATTTCTAAAAATGAAGACTTTCACGGAAGTTTCTGGGTTTGGACAATTGCCTGGAAAGACGTTAACCTTTTAAATAATCAGGAAAAGCTTTAAACACCAAACCATTCTCCCTTCTTTCAAAATTTTTAGGAAAAGATTCCAGGGCGAAGTGGTGTATTAGTCTGTTCTTGCATTGCTATAAAGAAATACCTGAGACTGAGTAATTTATAAAGAAAAGAGGTTTATTTGGCTCATGGTTCCGTAGACTGTACGAGAAACACGATGTTGACATCTGCTTCCATTTCTGGGGAGGCCTCAGTAAATTTATAATCATGGTGGAAGGGGGAGTAGGTGCATCAGATGGCTGGAGTAGAAGCAGAAAGGAGAGGGGTGTGGTGCTACACTTCAACAACCAGATCGCATGAGAACCCTATCACAACACCACCACCAAGGGGATGGTGCTAAACCATTCATGAAGGTTCCACCCCCATGAGCCAGTCACCTCCCACCAGAGCCCCAACTCCAACATTGGGGATTACAATTCCACATAAAATTTGTATGGGGACCCAGATCCAAACCATGTCAAGTGTCATCACAGTTGACAATGCCTGAGGGAATTTTAATTCAGCAGTGCATAGACATCATAATTCACGTCTCCTGTGCAGCAAGAGTGACAGATGCTATCAAGGCTTAAACACTATGAAAGATAATATTTGTTTCTCTACAGAACTGAAATCACTATTATAGAACTCATTGTTCTCCTTTTCCCTAGGTACAAATTTCTTGCTTTAAGAAAGAAAGTTCATTTCTTTTGCCCTGGTCCCAGGTTTGGTTGGTTGTTTTCTTTTTTTCCTTTTCCTCTTTTTTCCTTTTCCTTTTGCTCTTTAAAGGCCAGTACTTACTCTGAAAATAATTTTCTATTTCTGAAGTTAACATACCCATCACCTTACTAACAACTAAGACACTTCCATGTGTGTTTCTCAGGGACACTTGCAGGTAAATTTTAAGTAGGTGGTTCGTGACAATCATTATATCATTGCAAGGATTTGCAGGAGATATTCAATTGTTTATGCTTTAAATCAGCCATTATTGGGTACCCATCAGATACTAGGCTCTATACTTCAGGATAGGAAATACCCAGAACAAAGTAGGCATTGAATATTTATTAAATAAGTGGCAGTACCTGCTTCCAAGAAGCTCCCAGTCTAATGAGGGAGGTGGACTTTTACATAGAATATTATAATTTATAGATTGATGAATATTCTAAAATAGTTAGAAATAGCCAAAATGGAAGCACAAGGAAGTAATCAAGTTTGGGAAGACTGAGGAAGGTCCCACAGAAATAGTGTTTGGGGTAGATTTTGAAGGAAGAGCAGATGTTTGTCAGGTGAACAGAAGGTTGAAAGAATGGTGTTTGAGGGCATGTGTGTATTTGTGTGTAGAGGTGTATGAACACAGGCATTCCAAGCAAGGGTAATGGCATGTGTAAAGGCATGGAGGCTGAAGCAGTTTGGCAGATCCTGGAAACAGTGTTCACTTTTGCTGGAATCCAGAAGATACCCAGGTAAGGGGCTAATTGAGAAGAAAGATAGGTGCCAGATGTTGAAAGAAGCTATGACCTTCATTGGAGAGTTTTGGACTATGCTGATAGGAATCAAATGATGGTCTAGTAAAAAACAGACAAAAATCACATTTATTTTAAAAATCATTTCACCATTGAGATTAATGTCAGCTGTAGGCTTGTTATATATGGCCTTTATTGTATTGAGGAACATTCCTTCCATACCTAGTTTGTTGAGAGTTTTTATCATGAAAACATGTTGAATTTTTCATCAAATGCTTTTTCTACATCTAATGAGATGAGCATATGGATTTTGTCCTTAATTTGGCTAATGAGATATATCACATCTATAGATTCACATATGATGAACCATCATTGCATGCCTGGATAAATTCTACTTGATCATGGTAAATTATCCTTTTAATATGCTGTTGAATTCAGTTTACTAGTGTTTTTGTTGTTGTTGAAGATTTTTACATCAGTGTTCATTAGGGATATTGGCCTGTAGTTTTCTTTTCTTTTAATGTCCTTGTCTGGCTTTGGTATCAGAATAATGCTGGTCTCATGAGAAGAGTTACAAAAGAGTTTCTTTTTCTTTAATTTTTAGGGAACATTTGGGAAAAATTGGTATTAGTTCTTCTTTAAATGTTTGTTAGAATTCACCCATGAAGTCATCAGGTTCTGGGCTTTTCTTTGATGGGAGAATTTTTATTATTAAGTCAAGCTCCTTATTATTCATCTTTTCAGATTTTTAATTTTTTCTTGATTCAGTATAAGTTGTATGTGTCTATGGTTTGCCCATTTCTTCTAGTTATCCAATTTGTTGACATATTATTCTTAAGATCAGGAACAACACACAGATGCCCACTTTAACCACTTCTATTCAATATAATACTGTAAGTCCTTGCCAGAATAATTAAGCAAGAAAAAGAAATAAAAGGCATCTAAGTAAGAAAGAAAGTAGTGAAATTGTTGCTGTTTGCTGACAACATGAGCTTATGTATAGAAAACCCTAAAGACCCTATCAAAAAATTATTAGAACTGAAAAATATAGTAAAGTTGTGGGATACAAAATTACAGACAAAAAGCAGTAGCATTTCTATACAGTAACAACAAATTATCTACAAAAGAAATTTAAAAATTTTATTCACAATAGCTACAAAAACTAAAATATCTAGGAATACATTTAACAAAAGAGCTGAAAGATCTCTACAATGAAAACTATAAATCATTGATAAAAGAAATTGGATAAGACACAAATACATGGAAATATATTCTGTCTTTATGTCTTGGAAGAATTAATATTGCCAAATGTGCATGCTACCCAAAGCAATATACAGATTTGATGCAATTCCTATAAAAATTTCAATACCATTTTTTACAGAAATAGAAAACAAAATCTTAAAATTTCTATGGTATTGCAAAAAACACCAAATAACCAAAGCAATCTTGAGCAGGATAAACAAAGCAGGAGACATCACACTATTTTACTTCAAACCATATTACAGAGCTATAGTACATAGAACAGTATCATACTGGTTTAAAAACAGAAACATCAACCAATAGAACAGAATAGGGAACCCAGAAATGAACTCACACATGTATGGTCCGTTAATTTTCAACAAAAGTGCCAAGAACACAATCAGTAAAGGACAGTGGTTTTAATAAAGAGTATTGGAAAAACTGTATATCCATATGAAGAAGAATGAAATTAGATCAATATTTCTCTCCATATACAAAAATAAAATCAAAATGGATTAAGGGTCAAATGTAACTTCTGAAACTGTAAAACTAACTAGAACAAAACATAGTAGAAAAAAACTGTGGAACATTGGTTTAGACAATTATTTTTTCCATTTACTCAAAAAGCTTAGGAAACAAAACCAAAAATAGACAAAAGGCATTGCATCAGACTAAAAATCTTCTCCCTAGCAAGCAAACAACAGAGTGAAGATAAAACCTGTAGGCTGAGAGAAAATATTTGTAAGCAATATCTCTGATAAAGAGTTAATATCCAAAATATGTAAGAACTCAAAAACTCAATAGCAAAAATAAATAAATAACTCAATTTCAAATGGGCAACAGATATATGAAAAAATGCTCAACATCAGTAATCATTAGGGAAATGATATTACTTCCCACCTCTCAGAATGGCTAATATTAAAAAACAATGAAAGATAACAAATGTTGGTGAGAATGAGAGAAAAGAAGTCCTTGTATACTGCTGGTGGGAGTGTAAATGAGTACAACCATTATGGAAAACTGTGGGGAGGTTCCTCAAAAAACTAAAAACAGAACGACAATATGGTCCAGTAATTCCACTACTGGGTAGATAGTCTAGGGCTTAAAATTAGCATTTTGAAGAGATAGCTACACTCTCATGTTCATTACAGCATTATTTACAGTGTCCAAGATGTGGAAATAACTTAAGTATCAATCCAGGGATAAATGGATAAAGAAAATGTGAAATATATACACAATGGAATACTATTCAGCCTTAAAAATGAAGAAAATCTATTTTGTGAGGCAACATGAATGAACCTAAAGGACATGATATTAAGTGAAATAGATCAGGCATATGAGGAGAAAAATTACATGTTCTCACTTATATATGGAGTCTAAAATAATAAAACTCATATAAGCAGAGAATAGATTGGTGATTACCATAGGCTAGGTGTGGGGAGTGTGGGGAATGGGGGAGATGTTGGTCAAAGAGCAAAAAGTTGCAGTTAGACAGCAGGGATAAATGATAACTATTTAAGTTGATTGATATGAGATTAGCTTGCTTCAATCATTCCACATCATATATGTATATAATAACATCACTGTTTACTCCATAATTATATGTAATTATAATATGTCAAAAATTAAATTTTTAAAAAACCTAAATTTAAAAAGATTACTCTGTTCAGTGTTTCGTAGGGTAAATAACTTTTTTAAATGATGGATGAAATAAAAGTAACATTTTTCTTTATTTCAAAAGAACTCTGAATTTATAATATTGTGCATTAAGAATCTCTGAAAGGAGATTATACTAAAAAGCATTCAGCACCACCACCTCTTTGTTCTAAAACCAGGAAATCTCAAGAGATGATAATATCGTGTTCATTATCATTTATGCAAACTGTATGTCTATTGGAAAAGGCCATTCCACACTCAAAGATTTCCTGTCACATATTTGGGCACTTTGGTGACTTGATAATATTAATATAACTAGAGGTTGAAAGGTTTGCGCCGTCCCAAGCAAAGCATGAAGTGTTTCATGAATTGGTGGAAAACTAGGATCAGCAGGATGCCATGTGTACATTTCAGTGTTTTGGTTCTAGGCAACTCCAAGACAGCACATGATTGATTATGATTAATTGTATTTACTTACGTAGTTCTCTTTGTGGATATTTTTATCTGAACTGGGAAAATACAAAAATTAGGCAGACACCTGTGAATTATTCAAGCTGCTGGTTAAAATAGCCCATTAATATTTCAGATTACCCCCCTGTATAAAATAATCTTAAAGTTAGTTCATCTCTCTGGATAAAACCATCTTTACCTGAAAAACTTAAAAAGCTTGGGCTAAATTTTTTTAAAGTCTTTCTGCTATAAGTGGTAAGGATTCTATTACAAACTCGACCAGTAAATGAGGATCACATTAATTAGAGCATGTATCACCTAAACTTTCTCCTTTTTTCAGTAATTTACAGATCACCAAAAGTAATGCTTAAGGCAGATCAGATATCTGTTTGGAAACCATAAAGAAAAACAATAGCAAATAATAAACAGTTTATACTTATATATTAAATACTAGTTTTCTCAAATTTAAATATTTATTGAGTATGTACCCTGAAATGACATACCAACTTAAAACACTTTTCCTCTCAAGACTTCACACTTAGCACAGCCTGAGGTCACTTTTTATATTGTCCTAAGTCTGTGTTTCCCAAAATGTGGTCATGAGACCACCTACCTAATCATTCGCTGGAAAAGCTTATTGATGAACATTCCTGGGTGCTAATCCTCTAGGGATGTAGATTTCATAGAGCAGGGCTAGAGCTCAGGAATCTGCATTGTTAATAAACTCCCCAACAAAATCTCATGCACAAACATTTAGATATCACTTCCTGCAAGATATAAATCGCTGTACTGGGAGTGTGGCCAAACAAATAGTAGAAGAGGGTCTGAGGTAAGATCATCGTAACAGGAAGTTAATACCACTGTGTTCTGGTAAGCTCCCCTCACTTCATTCTAGCCAGTGGCAAAGAAGTCACTGCGCCTCTGTTTCACCCCTTGTCTTGTCTGAAAGGTAAACAAACTTTGCACCTAGAGAAGCCTCTTCTAGAAAGTAGTGTCATCAACAAGTGGGGGAAGGGAGCAACAGAGGTTGGAGATCTAATGGGGGAAGATCGGCCTTAATTTTTTTTCTCAAAAAGTAGGTGAAGTTTGGAGAAACTCCAAGGTGATTTCCAGGGTTCACTGTATAAACTATCCAGATGGATTTAGAGATGATAATCTGAGTACATTTGGAACTAAGGCAAAGAACCAGTACATATATGATAACTCAATACAACTTAAAACACAGCCATTTGATTTTTAATGAATACAAGAATTTTAATATGCTTTCAGACCTTGTTTTTCTTTTTTCTATTTTCTTCTATTTTTGAAGTTCTCTGTATTTTTAAATGTGGACTTTTTTCTTTTATAAATCCAGTCCACTGATACTTACAAAGCTCTGTTTCTGTCCTACGGCTAAGAATGTTCTAGGTGAACTAATCAATCAATTTTTGCCCATTAGGAAAGAGCACTAAAATAAAAAGAATCCTAACCTTTTGATGGATCTGCTAGTTGTTTGCTAAATACTTTCTTTTTTTAATGGCAAAACACCAAGAGGAGAAGCAGCCTTTCACCTTAAAGAGAAGAAAAGCTTCCAGTTTCCAGGGAATTTGTAACATTTGGGGAATTTGTAGCATTTGGGGAATCTTTTTTTCCGAATCCTGGAGTATTGGTCAATATAGCATCACTTGGTGATAGTGGTGTTATTTTTAGTTAAGTCTTTCTAGCCCAAGTTGGAACATGAGCATATTTAAAATGTAGACTAAATGCTTTTGCAAAACAAACTGAGAATCAGGCACGCTGTTTAGCTTAACTGAATACCTAACTCTGCAATAACTTTTGCACAGTGTTGTTCAAAATATCTTCCTTCAACTTTCATATGATTTGCCTTATATTATAGAATTGATGGAGTAACTTATTTATTTTGTAAGATCAGAAATTTCCAACTTGTTATTTCCAGGTTCTGGATGTTATACGACTGAACCTATTGGTAATGTGTGTTCTTCCAGCCTAATTGTTAAATGAGAGAAGTTCATGAAGAAAAATGATATATGATGTTGCATTTCATGAAACAGCTGTCTCAGTCCAAAGAAATGTTTCACTTATCTATAGAAGATAAAATAAGACATAGCTGACCAGAGATCAAGTTTTGAACGTTTAACAACCAAAAAAATAAACAAATATAAATGTTTCAGAAGTATAGTGTCTAGCCTACTATGGTGTTTTACTCAGGTCTGTTGGTGGATGCTTTTCCTCAGCTGAGCATGTTCCTATTAGTGGAATTCAATAGAGAAATCAAATTCAGGTTAGAACCTAAGTTAGCTTAAGCCATTCTATTACTTCAAGAGATACATAAAATTAGACAATTGACAATTTGGTTTACTAAATTAATAAGCACACCACAGCTATGTTTAACTCAGTATTGTGGTTTTTTAAAGGTTGGAAGTAATAGAAAATCAATCCATTTCTCTTTTCTTTTTTCAGGTTTTTGACCAGACAAGCCAACCTTTTTCAAGGTAAACAACATTATACTATTCTTCAATTTGCTGGCAAAGTCCAGCAAATTGTTATTGGTTTTAGATAAGTTTTTGGTATTTGTCATGAGTTGGACATTCAAATGGTGCTTAGAATTAGTTTACTGGTGATGTTAGTGATGAGAGCATGTTATGACTATTGCTTGATTAAATACTGGACATAGTCAATAAAAAAGCGAGAGAAAGAGAGAGAGAGAGAGAGAGAGTGTGTGTGTGTGTGTCTTTTTTCGTGCCCAATTAGCCCTTTTATGATACAGCAGACTCTTTGTCTCTGATGTTCAAAGACAGAAGAAGGTTTCTTTGTGAGCAGCTGTGGTAGGGCCTTGCACCTCTCCAAAGCCTATTTTGGAAGAATTAGAAAGCAAAGTGCCCCCAGCACAGCCCTAACCTTTCAGCTTTGGTGAGGCCTTCCTGGCCAACTCCAGCAGGAGAGTATTAGCCAAGTTGTTTAACTTTCCAGGAGTATTTGTAAAAATTAGCAATTGAGGATGTGTTAATCATATTAAAGAACATAATGGGGATCCTTTTTATTTCATTAGAAAATCAGAATGCATTTGATGTGCACCATCTGGTTTGTGAATACAGGAATAAGTTTTCAAAAGGGCACATTTCCAAGTTCTATGTTTCATATGCTTCAGAAGGAAAAACCTGTAAGCAGCTCTATTTTTAATGAGAGCAAGGCTAAAGCTAATAAGATTGGGGTGGATTTCGAGTATGTGCCATTTCTCCTAAACTACATGTGTTTGCAATACATTTGGCAGACATGTCCTGTTGAGAGGCTGGGCTTCCAATTGAAAAATTTAAAGTTCTCCATGTGTTAATTGGAAAATAGGAAAAGCCATCATTGTAGTAGAGCAGCTGGCTTCTGAGGTATTAATTATGGGTCCATCTACTCATAATGACTATTATTTTAAAGTTATCTCCTGTTGTTTACTATGTTAATTCTAGAGACTGTAAGTTTTCAGATCACGGAAAAAGTCAAGTTAAACTTCATAATATATTGCATGTTTTTTAAAAAAATGTCCTTTAGATGCAGTCACTGTTTGTACATAATAAGCAGAAACAAAATAATAATAAAATGCCAGGTTTACTATTGCTGCTCCCGTATTGAGTTCCTAAAATATATTTTTTATTTAAACAAAAATATAGCTCTGGAATGTGGTCATTTTGCTCTATGAAACAGAAACATATTTGGATCACAAACCTGCTTTAGAGGTTTGTGAAACAGTTTAGAAACTGAAGTTCCTTCAGTTTCTTCCATAATTTTTATAATTCTATACAGTAACAGGATTTGTGAGGCGATATAATGTTCTTCTTAACCTCTCGGTAATTGGAAGCATCTTCTGTATGTATTCCACAAGTCCAGCTCATGCTGATGAAGGAAGTATAATTACATTACAGGCAATCTCATCTAAGGTAATTACAATTGTCACCGTCAATCCAATTAAACAGGATAACTAACTCTACTGAGTCAGAAGCGCCATAAAGCTTTCTGACTAAATCCAGCCTTTGGGATAAGGGTGTGATTAGAATTTTGAGAATTTTCATTTGCTAAAATACTGTTGGCTTATACAAATAGATAACAACGTTGGGAGAGGGGGCTGGTGGGGAGAGATTGGATATAGGCAGGCTTTTATTTTTCATTTACTGATCAATTTCTTATTTCTAAGCCAGAAATCACTGTAGATTCTCAGAATTAAAGCATCAGGCCACACATCATTGTGGAAAGGTTACCCCAGTTTCACAACATCCTAATACTCTACTGTTCCCATCTGGCCTCTCGTCCTGCATCACGCCTGGATCTCATTATTCCTTCAGAGACCTTTCATCTTGTTCCAGTTGTAAAGATGCAAAACACGATCTCCTGAGCTCCATCCCTGTCTTTGCAGGTGGAGGAAGTCCCCCACCCCTGAGACTCTTGCACCAGTTTGTGCAGGGTCAGGGTGGGAGGCAACATAGAACATCAGTAAGAATTACAGAGGTATAATGACAAGTGGGTAGGATGCACTTCTCATAGATTTCACCTCTGTCTCTATACTCCAGGCTGGAGGACTAGCTTTGGATAATAGAACTCAGAGAATGAGAAATGGGAATGATATTGGCCACTGTGACTAAGATTGATAAAGGGCCCAAGTGAGATGACATATGCTTTCATTGGATGATACACTATGTGAAGATACTGGTGTTTTCTTTATGGTTATTCATATATAAAGAGATGTAGGAGATAAACTTCTTCATCAGGGGGTAGGAGGGGAGAATCTGCAACCTGATGTCAATGGCTCCCTTAGTCACCACTCAGCATCATCTCTCAGAAGCCCACATCCTGGCTTTTCTGTCCTGTAGCTGGAACCTTATGCCTGTCCGTTTCTTCTTATGCATTTTTCATGCCTCTCACACCCCTTGCCACCCATGGAAGCCTCTTCTCTTTGTCGCCGTAGGGACTTCCAATCCTGGTTTAGAACTTACCTCCTTCGGGAAAGCAACTCTCACTGAAGTGTGGAAGCGGGGTAGAGAAAAGATTGGGTAGGAAGAGAGCTGAGCTCAATTTTATAATCCATGACTAACTGGCTCTGACTTTCCAAGCAAGTCGCCAAAGCTAGCTGAGTCCCAGTTCCTCATCTGTATAATGAAGATGTTACCATCTGTCCCGCCAACTCATTTTACTTAACTTCATTGTGAGTCTCTAACATGAAGTTATGAATGTGTAAAAAGTCGCTCATAATTTATAAATTCCATACAAATGTGAGGGAATATATATGATGATGATTATTATTAAGTCCTCTTCCCGTCACCCCGATTATTTCCTTCTGTTGATTCCCACAGCTGTTGCAATTTAAATGGTACTTCCTAAAATGCCCTCTTTTATTTGCTGGTTTATTATTTCCGTACTTTCTGTTGCCTTTTGAGTGTCTAAGAACCTGAAGGCTGGCACCATGTTGCTTACTTCTTTTCTGTTTTTGCCAACATTTATTTTCCGACCCCTGAGATGGAGTGATTTGTCGAGGCATCGTATGGTATTTATACCCTCTTTAATTTTCCTCCCACCATTGCAAGCATACAGCCCAGCTTAGTCTTGAAGAAGTCATTCTGCAGCATCAGATAGTGAGCATAGGAAGGGCCCAGATAGGAACCAGAGGCAGAAGCCCTCCTTGATGCTCTTGGCAATGACTAAGACCATGGCCTGACCTTGGGAGATGGAGAGGAGGGAGTCACATAGTTCCTGAAATTGGGGTTCTTATCTTTCTGATAGGATAGAGATCAGAAACCAAATGAAGGAAGGAGACATTTCTTGCACTTCCAAGTTTGTGGACTAAGGCTTTACATAAAGAAAGTGCTTAACACAGAATTGTTATTACAGGATGCAGTTCCCAAAGATATTCTAGAATCCATCTGATCAGATAAACATAAGAGAAAAATACAGCCTACAAAGTATTGAGCTATTTCACTTCTTAGGGGTAGAAGTGGGCATCCTTCTACTACTTATTTAAAGACAACTAAACAGGGATATGCTAATAATTTCGATGAACATTATGTATAAAATAGTCCAGGAGAGGTCTTGAAACTTGAAACTCTTTGAGATTGAATTAACTATTTTGAATATTCACAATTTTCATTAACATACAATATATGTTACAGTATTTGTTGTGTTTAAAATTCAGAGGGTAATTTGTTAGATGCTTTCTCTCTTAAAACTCTAACATCCATCCTTGGTGGATTTCATGATAACGCCTTTAAAATGGAGTAGCTGTAAGTAATTATTCACTGTAATAGTTATCTACTGCTGTGTAACAAATTGCCCTGAAATTTCACAGCTTAAAACAAACAAGTGCTGTCTTACATAGTTTCTGAGGGTCAGGAATCTGAGAGCAGTTTTGTGCAAGGTCTCTCAGGAGACAAATCTAAGATGTTGGTACCTCAGCCATCTGAATGCCTGGCTAGTAGTGGAGGGTCCACTTCCCCAAGGACTCATTAACATGGCTGTTGGCAGAGGCCTCTGCTTCTCATTAGCTATTGCCAGGAGGCTCAATTCCTTACACATCAGCCTCTCCATAGGCCACTTGAACATCCTTAAGACATGGCATCTGACTTATTCCACAATGAGTGATCTGAGACAGAAAGAAAGGATCAGAGAGGAAAAGAGAACAAGCAGTAAGTCTAAGAGGCTTTTACTCATACCAACCAATTCAGATGCCAACTGGGTGTCCAACAATTCTATTCAATTCTGATACCAATTCCCAGAGTTAGCGCAGACACCCCCGGGTCAAGGGCTTAATCCCACAAGACTGCCCCTACTTCAGATGCTAACTGCAAATGGAGTGCCCAGGCTACCTTTCAGGGATCTGTACCACCACCACTCAGACATTTCCCAGACCACACCCCCAATTTCTTCCAGGAAGCCCAGGATCAGTAATTTACTAGAATTATTCACAGAACTCGGGAAAGCACTTTACTTGCTATTGGAAACTGATGCTTGGTGCCACAAAGAAAAATCAGCACTGAGACAGGATTACTCAGCAAGCAATTTTTACTTCCTAGACTGCAGGAAGGGTACTCTCGCTAGCTGCCTTGCCACAAGAGTCCAATGAACAAAGGAAAAGCAAACAGATTTATCCCTTACGCATTTGGGGTTGTCCTTACTGCTGTGTCTGATCTCCAATGGTTGGAGCCAGACCTCACAATCTAAACTAAAACCCGATTGGCTAATAACTTAAAACTTTCCTAAACAGGTAAAAGCAATGATAAGGGCTGGGACATGCCTGTGAGCACGTCCAGCACAGATATCTTGGTTAAAGTACAAGGACATAGAATATACTATATGCCCATAAGCATGGCATGTCTAACAGCTACTTAGGATAGGGCTTAACAAAGAGTTATTAGCACACTTATGATTTATTATTTAACAAGAAAGGAAACTTTGAAGAGGAACTTTTACTTCCTACACTTGCTATTACAAGTTTACTGTAAAAGATACAATCCAGGAACAGCCAAATGGAAGAGATTCATAGAAGGTATGGGGATTGGGGACTTCCATGCACTCTCCATGTGCACCACTCACCCTACTCCTCCATGTATTCACTAACCTGGAAGCTCTTCCAAACTCCCATTGTTTAGGGGCTTTTATGGATGTTTTATTAACTAAGCATAATTAGTTATATCACTAACCATTCATGATTAACTCAATTTGTAACCCCTTTTCCATCTCTGAAAGTTGGGGGTTGGGGCTGAAAGTCCCAAGCTTCTAATCAAGGCTTGGTCTTTCTGATGATCTACATCCATCCTGAAGCTATCTAGAGGCTTGCTAACAGTTGCTGCATTAGAACAAATACTCTCCTATCACCCTGCTACTCTTTTTTTTTATATGGAGTGGGTGGTGCAGGGCAGATTTAATTTACATAGTAGTGACTCAGGGTCCAGTTAGAGCTGGCGGAATTGGGAAATCTATAACCCCAGATAGCATCCCTCCACCCCTTCCCCCAGGAGACCAGCCGTCACTACACTTGGATGGGACTCTCTGGGTTGTGCAAAGGATAGTCCAGTTGAAAAGAGAGAGAGATCTGAGAATAGGGCTGTCCCCAAGTCAGGGGAAGTCCAGGCCTGGAGATAGTTGCCTGTGTGGTGGTCCAGGGGTTTGAGGGAACCGGGGCTCCCAGGGTTTTAGGAGTTCTGTGCCAGGAACTGTGGACAAAAACAGATATCTTTCTTATTCTACTGCAAAGTCACAGTACCTTTTATGACTAGCTTCAGAAGTGACATGCCATCACTTCTGCTGCATTCTCTTGGTCACAAATACCAATTCTGATACAATGTAGGAGGGAGCTACAAAAGAACATGAGTACCAAGAGGCAGGAATCATTGGAAGCCATGTTGGAGGCTGGCTACACGTCCACCATGATTTTTCTTCCTTTATTTACAGATGTTTCAAGGGAAGTCTGATGTCCCCTTGAATGTGGTTGGAATATGCTCATAATGTGATTTCTTGGCTAAATGATAGTATGTTATCTATTTATATTACCAAACTCTTGGTGGCCCTTGCACATGTGAGCTGTTGAAACAAAGCTTGCTCAAAATTCTCACTGGAATTCTCGAGGCCTAAAAATGGACTGTGTGTCCCATTCAGACTTCTGAAGGCAGCCTCTGGCAATGGAGAGGTGTCTGGCCCAAACCACAGGACCTCGGCTGTGCTAATACTCTTGCTGCTGAATTGTGCCATGACCTACGATTTCCCATCTTTAAAATCCTAGAACCAAGAAACATGATCTACATCAAACCTTTTTGTGCTAAATTAGAAACTAGTCTAAGAAGGCTCAAATAAAATTGTTTGATAATTATGATAAGGACATCATCAGATGTCTTTTGGAGAAGGTGAGATCAAGGGTCTTGCAATATGTTTAGTTGATTTGTGGAACTTACTTTTCTTTTTAAAAAGGAGTTCATTAAAATCATATATGACTTACCCAGTCAGCCACCACATACTCTAATTGACCCTTGAAATGGTATCTCTGGCATGACATTTTATAATTGACCAGTATCGTTAGATCACAGATCATATAACTAACAACCAACCTTAGAAATGTCCTACTTTCTCAATTTATAGATAGACAAATGGAGATTCATCAAGATTGATGACTGTCTCCAGGTGGCAAAGCAAGCTAGTGGCAGCAGCAGAGTGTAACTCAGAACATCTGGAGCCTTGTCCCTTTCCACCTGCCTACCATACCAAGTCATTGGCGTGTTTTTCCTCTATCACTCTGAATAAATATCTGCTTATCTTTTATTTAAAACAAACAAACATACAGTTTGAGAAGGAAACCATTATTGGCTTGAAGGGAAAAGTGCCAATGTGTTTAAGAAAATATTTTCATTCAGTAGTGCAGTCCTAATTAAGATGCAGTCCTGTTTTATAAATCTTGCAAATGCGTAATCTTGTTCTTACAAGAAGAAGCTGCTTTGGAGAACCATGAAATATGGGCTTGTAGCCCATTTACATTGTATTCTGTGACATGTGAGGTATTGATGAAGCATTGGAAGGGGTACACTGGCCTTTCTTTGAGGAGAGAGAAGCTGGTGGAAGATAAGTGATAATTCTGCAGACAGGCAAAAGGCCTAGGGAGAGGATGCCAGGAGTCTGCTGGGCTTCTGCCAAACATTTCTCTGGCCACTTTGTTTTCCTGTCATTTCTCTTTGTCTTATCTTATCCCTTTCAAAGCTTTTTGCACTGTCTGTTACAACCATGGTCATAATTTGACCTAAGAGAATGCAGTATATTCTCCACCGTCAAGATTATTATTTAAAAGTTTTCCAGCTTTCATGTAAACAAAGACTGTTCTTTTTGCAGTCAAGGTAATATTATTATGCAATGGTTCATTTGTGTGCCAAGTGGGAGTAGACTTGGATTTTCTGCCATTTCCTTAAAGGAACTTGATGGTAGTTTGTTACTTAGATGATTTAAGAGATATAAAAATATTTAATCCATAGATTACTGATGCATAAAGTTCTCAACCTCCTGCTCTGTCACTGGCAATTATGTTTTCTAGATTAACCTAAATGAACTATTAATGACCAAAACTAGACTAATTACGTATGCTGGGGATGGTTTTACTTTCAGAGGAATTTTCATCTGTAGGCTTCCACAATAGAAAATTAGCTTCCTCCTTACTTCTTTTGCTGAGGAGAAAGTGGTTATACAATGCCTGATTTGCTAGATTTTCATTAAAATTGCAAAGTTACCAATTATTTGGTGGAAGAAAGCTGCTTTTTTTGCTTTCTTCATTATTCCCTTCATAATTCCTTTTCCCATAGTTAAATAGCAGTGTTTCAAGAACTCATAAGCATCAAATCACTTCCTATATTTGGGTATGAACACATATATCTTTACCTATAAATGTATATTGTGTATAAATCATATATGTATAATCCTTATATAATATTTTCTCTGAATCCAAATTCAGCAATAATTCAATCTCCTTATGCCCCAAATCTGTATTTTACTTATCTACAGTATATATATTTAAATCATATTTTCAGTACTTTGTTTCTGGTACAATTAAATGAACATTTGTAATGTTGAATCCTTTTACCTGTGAATGTTATTGTTATCTCCAATAATTTCCTACAGGACCAAACTATACATTATATGAAAAGAAGCACTAACACATTTTACTCCTAGAATTATTACAGAGCACTCTGCTTTTGTCCAGTTTGTATTCATATATTTTATTCTGGTTCATACTTTTATAGAAATCATTATAGGTGAGAATTTGATGTGTTCTTCCTGTATTCATTGAATTTACATAAACAATGCAATAGCTTAAAGTTGTATCATGAATTTTTACTGACTGTCAGACTTGGGACATTTAAGTGGCCACATTAGTTGTGCCATAACACGGATTATGTAACAAATAGAACAACGGAGTAGCCACAGGGTTTGTGGCTGTAACTTTTGCGTCTATGTTACCTTCACAGCCTATTACACAGATCTTAATAAAATATTTACAAATGAAATAAGATGATATAGGGGAAGGAGATGAGTATATATCACGCTGCAGTGGAAAGTCACATTGAGATATATATTTGGGGCAGAATTCACTAGTTTATTGTTACCAGCATATTCTTATATGTTTGGAGCTTGATGTTATGTACAAATATGAGTCTACAAGTTTAGAAACAGAAAACAGAAGACTTTTCAGAGGCCAGTTTTTCAGTTTCTTCTAGTTAGGTATGTATTCGCTTAAGCCACCCCTCAATTGAGGAGCAACTCTCTTAAACATTTGAAGGTACATATACGCAGGTCTTAATTGACCCCAGAGGAAGTCTTTGAACTTCACTGCTTCTAAAACGTATTTAAAATTTAAGTCTTTCTGCACTAAAATAGCATATATATGTGATGTGTAAATCAAAAGGCTTACTAAATCTTTATACCTGTAACCCAATTAACCTGGATTTATCCCCTACTTGCTCATGCAGGAAGTCTGCTACTCTGTAAATGTGCCCCTCTCCAAGTCCTCCCAGGCGTTCCCAGGTGATGTCGCATGTGTACTCAGAAGCAATTTTCTCAGCACGTACATTTACTTTACTTGAGGCTCCACCAGGAAGGACACCGTCTCCCACCACCTGCTACTCACCCTGCAGCCTCAGCAGCCCTGCTGCCTTTTGCAGCATCCATTAGGCGCTGCATGTGTGCTCTCTTCTCCTTAATGACCCTGTTTTTCTTCGTGCTCCCTTCAGCTTGGTCATTATCTCCTGGTGGCTGCTTTGAGAATATCCAGACTGTCCAGCAGCCTGCAGTAGAGGAAGGAAAATTAATTTCTTGTGTGGTTAAAGAGGGGTCCTAAGGAAGTATTTCTTGACACCTGGTGAGATAGACAGTTTAACACAAAGCTTCTTTCTATTTTTGCTTCTATCCCTTTCTTCCCCCAGTACCTAGCCATGCTTCAGGAAACAGGCCATAGGCCAACTTCTTACTCTTCACCAATGCCTAAGAAACTTATATAAGCAAGATCGTCTCCACTGGCTCTCTCTTCCATTAGGATGGGTTCTTCCCGGGAAGATAATTAGTGCCACAGCCTAACCCTATTAGACTTCTACCGGGCCACCACCTAAGTTCAACACACATGCCCAGCTTTATTTGAATTCCAACAGTGGCTCCGCCGTTAACCGCATCTCCTCATCCTCAAGAAAAACTCTGGGCTCTACATGAATCAACGTTTTTTATACCCTTGCTACCTATGTGATGAAAAGTTGCAGACATGTCTAAACCTTAATGATGAAGCGTAACAGGCTGAAGCTCAGGCAAACGCCTCCACCACCATGTGTACATTTATCATTTTTCACTCTTCTGAAGAAATCACTTTCATCATCTGCTTCCTTCCTAGATATATCTCACTCATTCGTAGTATAATAATTTATTCTTGGTACGATTTTTCTTCCAAACTCTTAATATAAGTAGCAATACTCTGTGCTGAAATATTAAAAAAAGAAATTTTCCCGGCACTTACATATTTTTCCACTGCTGAAAATATAGTTAATAAGCTACAGAAATGCCCAATGTGATTGTTTCCAGAGTAGAGAGCAGAATGAAAGCGGGACAAGAAAGGAAACAGATACTCCTATAGCCCATTTCGAAATGATTAAGTTATTTAAGGAATAACTATATGTTATATGGCAGTTAAAAAGATTCTAAAACAGCTAGATATACTCAGAGCATATGTCTTTATATGGCAAGTGGCACACAGATGACTGAGGCTTTATCACCATTCCTAATGTAGGCAGCACCGACTCATGAGAGCATGTGAAATCCTAACCTAAGGAAGCAACAGCAAAGGTACCTGATTCAAGGTTGCACATAACCGATTAGCCTACCCACCGTCACCTTCCTATACACACACACATGCACACAGCACACACAAACATGCAGGAGTCTAGGACTTTGCTGCAGAATCTGTGCTACAGATACCACAGTCTTTACAGTTGTCTACATTTCAGCTGCAAGATACCTTGCCTTTGTTATACCCTAGATGTCTAATAATAAATGATTCAATGATCAGAATATACTTTCATATGTATTAAAATATTCTCTAATACATTTTTTAAAAATGGGAAAATAGTCAAATTTTTTGAAGATTTTGGAAAGTACTGAAGCCAAAACATTAGGTGAAAAATCAGATTGCAACATTTTGCATACAGTACAGTGAACATGTGTGTATGTTTATATGTACAAAGTACTTATTGCTAGGCTGACATAATTACAGGGAATGTTTTTGGTAGACTTTTCTGTAGGGTTCATATTCTTTGTGATTAACATATTAATTAGGTAAAGAAAATATGGGGCTTTGTATAGAGCAAAAATCTTAGAAAAATGTTTACAGATAGTTAAGACATAAAGAAATACTGCAAATGTCACAGTCCTGGAGCACTAGAAAAAAGCATTAAATAGTTTCTAAGGAAGGAAAGCTCATCCCATAAGAGCCACTCAAGTGAAAGTTGATAAATCAATGTCAAAAGTTATGTTTTCAGAAGAGACTGTGGTTTTGATGAAGCTGAGGCAAAGTGGCCACCCTGAAGTGGAGCCAGTGCACAATGGTGAATATATATGAGAACTGCTTAACGGTGGCATTGAAAAAAGGTGCAGAAATAAAGATGCCAGGTGAAAATAGAGTGTGAGGGAATGAAGGGGAAGTGAATGAGAACATAAAGGAGAGATGTGAGTTTCTGCTTCTTGGCTTTATCCTGAGTTTAGATAATCATGTCTATGAAGTGGAATTAGTTGGCTAAGAGTTGAAGCTGATTGATAGGCATTGGACAGGTTATTCTGGAGAGAATTATATACTCTCCAGACTATAAATTTCATAACAAAACAGTGCCCTTTATGCTGCTCCTAAGGCCATATCATTGTCCCTTTGCATGTTTGGATTTGTAATTGGCTCCTTAAAAGAATTGAGCCTGCAGTTTGGTGACCAACCTAAGGGCCCATGGTGACTAAGATAGAACTTCCTACTGAGAAAATAAACAATGTTGAGAACAAAACACACATAAAATGCAATCATCAGTCCCTTGCCTACATAAACAGAAGAAATTCAATTTATTTCTTCCTTTGGGGCAAAGTTAACACAGTAAATTATTACATTAGAGAGTAACACTGCTAAAAATTGGTGAGGTGTAAGAAGCTCTTATCCAAAATGCTGCCATGAGGGCTAAGCTTGTAGATAGCTCATGCTCCTTTTCATAGTTATTACTTCTTTTCTCTAATTTCCTGGGTCGCTACTGTGGTTTCTCACTGTCTCTAGTGGTCCCCAGACCCTTCTAATGTGTCCCTTGCATTGTGTCTGGGCTTAGAAAATGTTTGTTAGCATCGTGTCAGAGAGCAGGGGCTCGAGGAACTTCGTTGTGAATGAAGGGCATGGACTTTAGCACTCAGACTTTTATGAAGATGGTTTTGACAACTCAAAGGCCTTGTTTGTTTTTCATTTTTTTAGTATCTGGATTGTTGAGATTAAAAAAATAGGTGAGTTGTTATAAACAAAGTGATATCAAACCATTGTTCTGTTGGTAACTTGCTATAAACCTGCAAGTTTTACAACTTCTTTTCTAGATCTTGTAGTTACAAATACCTCAACAGTGCTAATGTGGAATTTAAAGTGTAGGACACATTCCAGAATAGTTGTAAATGTTTCTTATGAAAAATATAATGTTGATGGATTTTAAACTATATGGAGCCTACAACTACACTTTATTTATTTTTCCATTATTTTTGAGATGAAGAATACGTCTGTTTATTCTAAATCTAAGGAACTTCAAAAAAGTGCATCTACATAATATGGAGCTAAAGAACTGTTTTCAAGCACAGCAGTCAGAAAGCCTCTGTCCCCACACACGTACAGTTTTACACAATAATCACATTTCATCTCAACTCACTCTATCCTACACCTTCATTTGGTGGGAGGGTAGGTTTGAGCCCATTCATTAAGTTACATTTTAAGTTTCCACTGCATTTCCAGCACTGTTTTAATTAATATGCCGTGTATTCCTCATCAAGTATTTATTGAGTGCCTGTATGCGTCAGTCTCCTCCCAGGTTTTGGGGATATAATAGTGAACAAGACAGGCAAGGCCTCCTCAGTCAGAAAGTTTAAAATTCTCTTGGAGTACCCAGATAACAAACAAATGCATTCAGTTTTAGGGTGAGATACTAAGATGAGTAACATTTGTCCTTTGTCATCATGGTTCTTACAGGACAAATTGTAAGTAAAGAAAATGTTTGTAACTACAGTATATCTGGAGCACTAAGAGTCCCCCAAAACTTCATTTTGAAATGAATCTTATTCTTTAAGGGAATATTTAGTACCATTAGTACAACTTAATACCATTAATACGAAGTGACAGGTAAGCCTTTTTGTATCTTCTAATTCATTACAAAATGTCAGCTACTCCATAGGTAGAGAGGCCTCAAAGATCCCATTACAGAAATCTAAACAAAATAAAACAAAACAAAAAACAAAAGAACAAGTCAGGTGAAAAAAGAAACACACACACAACCTGCTCATAACATAGTTACAAAGTGTGTACCCAAACCACTTCCCTGGCATCTCTGGATGATCAAGAATCAGTGTCCATTGCAAACTCCTCATGCAGCACACTTATGAGTTTTGTCAGCTCCCTCCAGTCATGGCAGACAACACATAACCATTCAGATGGTTCAAATGGGGCAGCATTGCTGCTGTTTGTTGTATCAAGTGCCAAACTCCTTCTTTACGTTGATAACCCTCATTTAATTCTTTGCAGTTCAAACCCCTCTATCTCTCCAGCCTCTTGTTCCCCTCTGAAAGAACTGAGCTTCCTATCTAAAGTCATTTGGATCCTGGCTGGAGACATGAGACCTTATGCAGTCAGCCAATCAGTCCCTCCTCCCAGCTCCAGTGTCTTTTACACAGTCCCTCCTCCCAGCTCCAGTGTCTTTTACACATCTGTCTTCATAGCCCTTCTGATCTCACTAAGGACTTTGGTGCACGTATCAATTACCCAGTAGAATTTGCATTCCCTAAGAGTTCCCACGCTGCAAACTCTGTAGATCCAGGACGTAGCACGGTTTAGGATGCACAGTCATTAAAATACAAGGCTTAGGAGTCAGACCCTTCTGGGCTTGAATTTAGACTCTGCCACTTAGCATGTGTGACATTGACAATTTACTTATTCCTTGGAGCCTCAGTGACCTCATCTGAAAAATGGGGTTAATAACAATATCCATCCTACAGGTTTAATCTAATGATTAAATGAGATAAAATTTCTCTTAATGTCTGGCCAATTTGTCAATAATTGGCCATTATTTTTATTATTATTTCTCCATACTCTAACAGATACATTTTTCGAGGTCCTAGCATGTGCCAACCACAACCTGTTCGGGAATGAGCCTGAAATGATTGGAACTCAGGGTGAATCCCAGGGGCATTCTAAAAATGTTTTCTTCAACCTAATAAAGTTGACCTTCCATATATACAAATTATGTGTGAGTCGACTAACCACAGATCACAAATATTTGGGAAATAGCAATAAAAAAATACAACAATAAAAAATACAAATGAAAACACTGCAGTATCACTATTTACATAGCATTTGCATTGTAGTAGGTTTTATAAGTAATCTACAGTGATTTCAAGTATATGACAGGATGTATATAAGTTGTATGCAAATACTGTGCCGTATTATATAAGCAAGTTGTGCATCTGTGGATTTTGGTATCCACAGGGGTCCTTTAACCCACGGCATGGGTACCAAGGATGACTATACATGACAACTTCCATGACTCTACCATATATCTGTTTTCTCACAGTTATTTTCTCTTTTTGTAACTGTAAAAAATTAAGGCTTCATTTATACACGTAAAAATGAGTAATTTTTAAAAATTGTCTTCTTGTGTTTATTTTGCAAAGATGAGGAAGTTTTAGGGTTTTGTTTTTCACCTACTGCAAAAAATTCCTTATCAAAGAAAATAAATAAGGAATGCCCAAGGGTCATGAATTCTAATGTATTCATACTTGGCTTTGGGACCATTTATTACCAAATCAGTCCAAATGAGTATAATAAAAGGAGAGAAAAGTGTGCCACACATAAGAAGGAAATTCTATTTTATTTGACACTCATGCAAGCCCTGTACGGAAATTGTCTCTTTGTGAAAGCGTTTGCATTAATAAAGCAAAAATATGAAAACTGTTTCAGATGGATTGTTAAAAATCTGAAATGGACACGAGCTTTGCATTTTAAATCTAAATGTATACAGTGTCATGAATTACCCAGTTACTGAAGAGCACATTTATCCTCTAAATGTCTGGGAAGCTCCTAACACATGTTGAGACCCAATTCAAATACTTAAATAATACCTCCTCCCTGAAGTCTTCCTGTAAATTAGCTGCATCCACTTTGGGTCACCTTTAATCTTTTGTGCATATTTGAGTACCATTATGTCACATTTGAACTAATTATTTGCTGATCTCTCACCTTCTTTCAACTGTTACATACTCGAGTGTGTAGACCTTAACTTAAAAAATCTGTATTTTCAATGCTCTACTTGGCTATGACACAATGGTAGGTGTTTTAAAAAAGAGAAAAAGTATAAGAATCATTGACTATATGTGATTGCTCTCCAAAGGAGAAATAAAAAACAGGATGATCCTAGACAAGGTATTGTTTAAGTGTATAGTTATTTGTGTGGTAAATGATGCATCTGTGAAAGGTTTGGCTAAGACAGAATTTGTGTGTACTTTCTGCTTACTGGGACTCCGAGTGTCTATGATGGAAAAGTCGATGTTGAAAATAAAAGACTGTACACCCACTGTTATATAGACCGTACACATTTCTTTCTTAACATCTCACTCCCTTTCTCCTTTATGGAATTCAAACCCCAGGCCTCTTATCTTCTCCCAACTGCTCTACAATTTTTAGACAGCACTGCACCTATGTTGAGAAGTATTTTAGATCTCCTTAACAGCCTCAACTGAGCTGCTAAGAAACAACTGGTTTGGGCATACATGCTTTTTCACACCTGAATTTCTAGTCACAGATTAGCCCAGGGCCAAGACTTGCAGCAGCAAACTTAGCTCCCAGGCAGGATCGTTAGCAGGAGTGAGCTGTTGCTTTCTATAAGCTCAACAGTGAGTTGTTTGCCAAAGTCATCACTCCACCTTGATCTCCTGGTTAGTGGAGTTCAGTCAAGATTTCTCTCAGAAGCTGGAGCTCGTTACTGTTTCTCCAAAATCTCTTCCAAGGTTACCTGCCTTCTCTGGCAAGGATAAGGAATTCATCATCTTTCAGACTGCAGTCAGTTGCTTGGAGGCTTGGAGGAAACTGGCTGAGAAAATCATGGTTAATAGTTGACAACCAGCCAATGAAAATTAGTGAGACTAAGGGGACTATGAAAAATAGTTGCTAATGGGACAAAGTTATACTGTGTATTGTGTGATGAAATTCAACCTCTTCGTGGCCTCTTTAGGAAGGGGTCAGTAAAAACTTCTACTGTTTTTCAGAGTTGCTACCAAGTTTGATTTGCTTTAATGTGACACCATAACAGAAATAGGCTTTCAGGAAAGAGGAAAGTGGCCAGTTTTGTATGTTTGGTTTGGTTCTGTTTCTTTGCATTTTTTTTCTACTTTAGAACATACAGGAATATTGTTGAACATTCTCTCTTTCTTTGAGAAACATTTAGCGCAGTTCCTGAGTATACCCTGCGGAGTTAAATTCTTGTGTTTAGTTTAGATCTCAGCTCTGTTGACCTAAGGCAAGACTTCGGCAGATTCAGTTTTTCACCTGTAAAATGGGATGGTACCTATCTCTTAGGGCTGAGCTGGAGATAAACTGAGTTATCTATATAAACGCTTAGAACATTGGCTGGCACAGAGTAAGGGCTGGATGCCGTATAACTATTAGTTACTCTTAACATCTTCCTCTCATTTGAGTTCATTTCCTCCAACTGACATTTCACTGGGCATCCATTTGGTATGGTTCTGATAAGATGTCTGTTCTAATTCTTTGTCTATTCTTCCTTAATTGAGTTGATTCTCAAGGTTAATGCATTTTCATTGATTTATCCTTGTGAACGCCAAAGACAGTTCAGAGAATATTCAAACTGGGAGAAACAGTTTTGGCCCCTGTCTAGCCTGCTAGGTGACCTAACCCTTGCCGGGCTTTAATCCCCTGTCTGGAAGATGGGGATAATAGTTATTGGCACTCTTTCGGTGCTTAGATGACTAACAACAACAAAAAGCCTAGTAATTTATAAATATAAAGAGTTAATAGGTACTTCATAATTAAAATAAGAAGTCCTAAAAGAGCAACTCATTTATTTGAAAAACCAAGCAATCTGAGGAGGAATGCTCAGAGCCTGACCTAGGCAAACCACCTTCTGACCCAGGCTCTAAAAGCACGGCCCTGGAAAGCAAAGGAGGCTGGACCAGCAAAGCAATTGGCTGGTGCCATGGCAACAGTTTCAGCAGAGACTTGCCTGTGGCTCTGTCTATACAAGCCTCTGAAAAGTAAAACATTCAATCAATGAGTTGCATTGTCCACCGGACACTTCAGCTGATCAATGTGGCTGATCTCGTCACTGAATTAATTGGGTCGCTTTTCTGTGATGTAGCTTTAGGGATTTTTGTGTATTTTTCCCATTATAGAAATGGCAGAGTTAATCTCCAGTCTGTATTTAGCTTCATGTTTGACCTCTGCCACCTCTCTGTGTTAGAAAGGGCAAAAAGAGGATCATAACTGAACAAGAATAATCTCAGAAATAAGTGTGTGGTGCAGCCAGAGTTGAATGACTGCTATAATACAGAACAACTTCTTAGGTAACGTCAAACATATTCACTGAGTGTAAATATCAGTTTTTTTACCTATGCAATAGGGCCATAACTGTAACTTAGGGAAGTTTTGAAGATTCAGAGAGATGATGTGTGTGAGTAGGCTTTGTAAACTATACAGCAGTTGGATATTATAGAAGAAACCGCTCTCTATCCGTCTGGGTTACTTTCCAGAGGGAGGTAAAGTTGGCATTTCTGGAGTTGAACCTATGGGCCAGAAGAGCTGTGAACCGGTGCACTTTGGGATAAAGGCGAATTGAGGGGAAACTCAGCTGACATGGCAGGACTCAAGCATAGGCATTTTTGCAGGCCAGGTAGTCTCCAAGGCAGAAAGAGCCAAACCACTAAGGGAAGACATATGTTAGTCATCATTTAGGCTAGACAAAAATGACTTCCCTGCCCCTAGTACCTTGCCTCCTAGTTGTTTCCTTTTCTCTCCTTTGGAGGGAATTAGACTACTCACTTGTGTGTGTTGGATGAGTGGTGGAGGAGAGCATCATATTCATCTTCAAACTTTTGGTTAAAGCAACACAAGAGGGTAGGGTGCTCCACACCCATAGCTGACGTCTGCTTTGATGAGCAGTGGAATGGGTGGTGGCATTAGATGACAAGCACACTTGGCCAGTGGGCCTGCAGCCCAGAGCCCAGGTATGAGGACATATTCCTTGGTCCTAGATAAAATAAGTGGAATAAGTACAAAGCAGTAAGCTTTAGCCAAGCTGATTTTCTTTTCTTTTTAGCAGTGCCCCTTAAAGTGTGGCCTGCAGTCCAGCAGCATCAGTATCACTAAGGAACTTGTTAGAAAGGTGGAATTTAGGCCCACTAGACCATATGAGTCAGCATCCTGGGGAGAGGCCCAGAAATCTGTTTTAACAAGCTGTCCCGGTGATTTGGTTTGCTCACTAAAGTCTGAGAATCGCTGACTTAAAGGAGTGCTCTTTAGTGTGAATTTGAGGCATCAAAATGACTTTTTTTAAAATGAAATGATGAAAATAAATGGAATTTTTATCCATGTTATAACATCCTTACTTGGAAAAATATAAGATTAGCAACCCTACGTCATGTTTATTGCCCTGGGAAGTCCAAAGGTCAAAAGAAAAATTTCCTTCAAAGACCTTCCAAAGCTTAGATTTTGTTATTTTAATTGATTTTTGTCTCTCTATTCACATTACATCTGTTACTCAGTCCAGGTGTGACTGAGAGAACATGTCTTAGAAAAGGGGTGGCAGTGACAGTGGAATCAGCAGTTACAATATGACACCCCAGCCTGAGCTCAGCACTTGAGGCATGGTTCTAGCAGGTCACATAGCACAGTGATCCTCTCATCCTTTGCCCAGACAGCAAGCTTCTGTTAATGTAATCCAAGACCACACTTACTTCCTAAAGGGCAGTCTCACAAGATCAGCGCCTCCTGCATTCCCACCCTGTGCACATAGCAGGGAACGTTTTTGAATCCTTTAAATGGGTATGTCCATGTTCAAGCCATCTCAACCCTGGGGCACCAAGCAGAGAGGGTCCCTTAGTGGAGGGCATGTGACTAGGCTGCTCACACCGTCTGGAGGCAGGGGAACAAGAGTATCTGCTTCAGTATGTCAGCACTTGGTTCACTTTATTCTCGATATCAAGACAAAGGAGACTTCCTATAATTTCAGGGCATAGGGGAAAGAATAACTAATATTTAAAGTTTAAAAATTAAGATGAACATGTAGCCTCTGGTTACTTATTGATCTGGTCCTGGGTTATTTTTAAAAAAGCAAATCAGCCATCTGGGCTGACACTCCATGTATTCATCTTCTGTACTTCATCATCCTGTCTGCGTGTTGTGATCTAGTGGCTACTAAAGGCAGTAAATTAGGAAGTGGTGGTTGTGGCTGAGGGGCTTCACTTGCCATATATATATGCAAATTTTATTTTATTGTGAGTTTGGGGTTTTTTAGCCTTTGGATTAGTGTGATGCAGAGGAATATGTCTCAGCTACTCATCTCTCCAATGTGGCAGAGGGAAGCTGAGAAAGGTGAGACTCTAATCTGTCCCCAGGCTGGGGTCTAGTGTCCCGGGTTAAAAGTGCCCTGGTGCATGCCACCTGTGACCCAGCTCTTGACAGCATGGAATCCTGCATTTGTATAATAGGAGACCCCTAATACAAGAAGAAGAACACACAGGGTGATACGAAAAAAACCCTGTGTTGCATACACAATGGGCATATAGACTCATAGAGATGGGCTTTTACACCCTTGTCAGTTCACAGTCATTGGTGAGAAAATAGCCTAGAACTAACCTAACCTGTTAAAGTTCTATATGGTGACACTTTCTCAAACTTCTCCGAGGTGAACACATGTGCATGCATGCTCAAGCACCCACTACAACAGCAGGTGAGAACCCTAGCAGCTAAAATCTGCAGTGCTCACTTACATCATAGATGCTTGTCTCTGACTTTTTGCTAAGTAGAACAAAAGGATCGCCAAATGTCATAAACTACAGTCACAGTCAGAAATAGAAATGTAGGAGTTATAAGCACTGCATGTCCAAACTCTTCCCCCAGGACAGATTTTTTTTTTTTAATTTTAGTTGAATTAGCTAAATACGTAAGCCCGGTGAATCAACAGTGATGACTCACTTTAGATCTTCCTTGGCAAGGAAGTCTAAACCTGTGCAAAGACAGCAGCTGTGTCTGGTAGAGCCAGTTTGGGGCTATGAGAAATCTCTGGGGTCCCCAGAGTGCCTGAAGTTCACAGCCACACTTTACATCACTTTTACCTGTAGCTCATGCAAGCTGCAGAATCCCTCTGTGCCCTAGAGCATAAAAAGTGGTAAAGGTCTTCCTCCACACCCACAGCCCCACCCTCTCTGCACAAAACATATCATCGGGAGATCCTGATTTGGCTCTCAGCTCTATATCTTCCCTTTATGTGACTCTGAGGACTTCACTTAATCTTTTTGCCTCAGCTTTCTCACCTGTAAAACAGACATAATTCAATCAGTTCCACCTTCTTCATAATGTTGTTATAAAGAGCTACCAAGGTAGTACATATAGAAGACATGTAGAAGGACTTTATATACATGAAGTGTCTTATGAAAGCTAAGATATTATTAGCCTTCAAGCATGATGCTTTAACCCCACCCCTAATTTTCAGAGACTATGAAAGCTGGTGGTCCATCTCCTTAATGTGTGGGGTAGTAACCCGGAGGGTTCTGTTCATGAGGAGGAAGTCCTTGGTGACACTATTGAGAAGGCTGATTTAACAGTCCTTTTTTAACCAAAAAGGACTCATCAGCGTAGATAGATTGCTGGTGGTTGAGGTTATAAATAACTTCCTAACCAAAACCTTTTGAGGTAGCTTTAAATCAGTGAGTGTTTTGAATCTATGCAGATGCAATGCAGATCAAACCCAGCCAAAAAGAAAAAAAATAAAAATAAATGAAAATATGGCAGGGATTGCTGACTCAGCTACCTTCAGTCACAGAGAGCCTCAAAACGTGGGAATAAGAGTGACCAAGGAGAGAGATCCAAGATGGCCGATTAACAACAGCTCAGGATTGTAGCTCCCAGTGAAAGAGCAGAGAGTGAGTGGACGACGCACTTTCAGACGAATTTTTGTTGCCCACAGACTGGGAGATTCCCAGCGGAGGAGCCACATGGGTCGCCAGCGCGACTCTTTTGGCCGGTGCGGCTATTTTGCCGGTGCCCCGGCACTGCGCTTCTCAGTGCGGAGTATACGGGACGGGGGGCCTTTTGAGTCTGGCTCGGCTGGTCCCATCCCCACAAAGAGAACAGCAATTGGAAGCGCTGAGGACTGAGAGTTTCGCAGCAAGCACAGCTGAACCCGGGAAGGCCTAGCTCTGTGGGGAAGGGGCGTCCGCCAAAGGAAAACTAAGAAACAGAAAAAACTTCATCACCAACAAGCCGGCTGTCCACTCAGACCCAATCTGAAAGTCGGCAATTACAAGGACGACAGGTGGATAAATCCACAAAAATGGGAAGAAACCAGTGCAAAAAGGCTGAGAACACCCAAAATCAGAATGCCTCTCCTCCTACAGGGGATCGCAGCTCCTCATCAGCAAGAGAACAAGGCCTGACGGAGAATGAGTGCCATGAACTGACACAATCAGGCTTCAGAAGGTGGATAATAAGAAACTTCTGTGAGCTAAAAGAACATGTACTAACCCAATGCAAAGAAACTAAGAACCTTGAAAGAAGATTTAACTAAATGCTAACGAGAATGGATAACTTAGGAATATAAATGAATTGGTGGAGCTGAAAAACACAACACGAGAACTTTGCGAAGCATGCACAAGTTTCAACAGCCGAATTGACCAAGCAGAAGAAAGGATATCAGAGGTCGAAGATCAACTCAATGAAATAAAA
>CAUYLG010045395.1:0-19418 GCA_963573385.1 Cacajao melanocephalus | reverse complement strand
TTTGGTACCAGTACCATGCTGTTTTGATTACTGTAGCCTTGTAGTATAGTTTGAAGTCAAGTAGCGTGATGCCTCCAGCTTTGTTCTTTTTGCTTAGGATTGTCTTGGATATGCAGGCTCCCTTTCGGTTCCATATGAAGTTTAAGGTGGTTTTTTCCAGTTCTGTGAAGAGGGTCATAGGTAGCTTGATGGGGATAGCATTGACTCTGTAAATTACTTTGGGCAGTGTGGCCATTTTCATGATATTCATTCTTCCTAACCATGAGCATGGAATGTTTTTTCCATCTGTTAGTTGTATTCCTAGGAATTTTACTGTCTTTGTAGCAGTGGTGAATGGGAGTTTGCTCATGATTTGGCTATCTCTTTGTCTGTTGTTGGTGTATAGGAATGCTTGTAAATTTTGCACATTGATTTTGTATCCTGAAACTTTGCTGAAGTTGCTTATCATCTTGAGATTTTGGGCTGAGACGATGGGGTCTTCTAAATATACAATCATGTCATCTGCAAATGATTAATTTGACTTCCTCTATTCCTAATTGAATATCCTTTATTTCTTTTCTTGCCTGATTGCTCTGATCAGATCTTCCAATACTATTTTGAATAGTAGTGTTGTGAGGGCACCCTCGTCTTGTGCCAGTTTTCAAAGGGAATGCTTCCAGTTTTTGCTCATTCAGTATGATATTGGCTGTGGGTTTGTCATAAATAGCTTTTATTATTTTGAGATACGTTCCATCGATACCTAGTTTATTGAGAGTTTTTACTGTAAAGGGCTGTCAAATTTTGTTGAAGGCCTTCTCTGCATCTATTGAGATAATCGTGTGGTTTTTTTCTTTGGTTCTATTTATGTGATGGATTATGTTTATAGATTTGTGTCTGTTAAACCAGCCTTACATCCCAGAGATGAAGCTGACTTGATCATGATGGATAAGCTTTTTGATATGCTGTTGGATTCGGTTTGCCAGTATTTTATTAAGAATTTTTACATCAATGTTCATCATGGATATTGGTCTGAAATTTTCCTTTTTAGTTGCATCTCTGCCAGGTTTTGGTATCAGGATGATGTTGGTCTCATAAACTGAGTTAGGAAGGATTCCCTCTTTTTGTATTGTTCATAAGAGTTTCAGAAGGAATGGTACCAGCTCCTCTTTGTACCTCTGGTAGAATTCGGCTGTGAACCTATCTGGTCCTGGACTTCTTTTGGTTGGTAGGCTATTAATTGCTGCCTCAACTTCATACCTTGTTGTTCGTCTATTCAGGGATTCAACTTCTTCCTGGTTTAGTCTTGGGAGGGTATAAGTGTCTAGGAATGTATCCATTTCTTCTTGATTTACTGGTTTATGTGCATAGAGGTGTTTGTAGTAATCTCTGATTGCAGTTTGTATTTCTGTGGAATTGGTGATGATATCCCCTTTATCATTTTTTATTGCATCTATTTGATTCTTATCACTTTTTTTATTATTAATCTGGCTAGTGGTCTATCTATTTTGTTGATCTTTTCAAAAAACCTGCTCCTGGATTTATTGATTTTTTGAATGGTCTCTATCTCCTTCAGTTCTGCTCTGATCCTAGTTATTTTTTGTCTTCTGCTAGCTTTTGAATTTGTTTGCTCTTGCTTCTCTAGTTTCTTTATGTGTGATGTTAGGGTGTCAATTTGAGGTCTTTCCTTACTTCTCATGTGGGCATTTAGTGCTATAAATTTCCCTCTAGACACTGCTTTAAATGTGTCACAGAGATTCTGGTACATTGTGTCTAATAAGTTACTAAGTTTCAAAACAGCAAAAATATGTTGAAGCCCAGCTTCCAGACCATGAGAAATAAATATCTGTTGTTTAAGCTACTCAGTCTATTGTCATTTTGTTATAGCAGCCTGAATTGATTAACACAGCCAGATAGTAAATATTTTAAGCTTTTTTCGGCCATGTACAATCTCTGTCCCATGGTTGTCTTAGTTAGCTCAGGCTGCTTTATCAAAATACCATAGCCTAGGTGGCTTAAACAACAGGCTAGGAAATCCAACATCAGAACACCAGCATAGTCAAGTTCTGGTGAGGACTCTCTTCCTGGCTTGCAGACGGCTGACTTCTGCCTTCTTGCTGTATCTTCCCATGGTGGAGAGATAAAGAGCTCTGTCTCCTGTCCCTTGTTATAAGAGCACTAATACCATTATGAGGAATCTACCCTCATGACCTGATTATCTCCCAAAGTCTCCATCTCCAAATACCATCACATTGGGGGTTAGAGCTTTAACATATGGACTTAGGGAGGACTCATTTGAGTCCATAGCATTCCACCCCTAGATTCCCCCAAATTCATATTCTTCTCACATAAAATACATACCTTCAATCCCAACAGCCCGTTCCAGCATCCACTCTAAAGATGAAAATTACAAAGTCTCATCTAAATCTCATCTAAATTAGATATGAGTGAGATTTGAGGTATAATTTATCCTGAGGCAAAATTTCATCTCCTGTGAAACCAGATAGGTATGTGCTTCCAAAATAGGATAGTGGGACAGGCACAATAGAGATATTCCCGTTCCAAAAAGGGAGAAATAAGGCTGGGTGCCAGGTGGCTCATGCCTGCAATACCAGCACTTTGGAAGGCAGAGGCAAGTGGATCACTTGAGGTCAGGAGTTCGAGACCAACCGGACCAACATAGCAAACCCTCGTTTCTACTGAAAATACAAAAATTAGCCGGGCGTGATGGCAGGCACCTGTAGTCCCAGCTACTAGGGAGGCTGAGGCAAGAGAATTGCTTGAACCCAGGATGTGGAGGCTGCAGTGAGCCAAGATTGTACCACTGCACTCCAGCCTGGGCAACAGAGCATCTAAAAAAAAAAAAAAAAAAAAAAAAGCAGTGGCAAGGGGAGAAATGAGAAGGAAGAAAAAAGTAATGGGTCCCAGTTAAGCTTAAAATTTATCAGCAGCCAGGACCATGAGGCTCTTTGGAGTGACTGCACTTTTTGAAACTGCCCCTTGGGCATGTGGTGGGAATGGCAGCCCCCATGATCTCTAAATTGCCTTTAGCCTCACTCTTCCCCTTTCTTGAGGAAGAAATAACATACTCACACTTTCTCCATTTTGTCCCATTTTCTCTGTTCTCTTTGGTCCCAGCTGGCAGTGTTTCTGCTGGTATAATCACATCTCTGTTTATGGCTTCTGTTGAGATAGCTGAGTAGGACCATGGTTCATGCGCACATTTATCTCCTTATCAAATGTGGATCAGCCATACCCTTAATGTTCTCTTTCAAACATACTTTGTCATTCTTTGTAATATGGATAAGCTGACAATTTTCTAAATCTTTGAAGTCCTGGTTCCTTTTTGTTTAACAGTTCCTTCTTCAATTTGTTTATCTCTTATTGCATTTTACTATTAGCAATCAGAAGGAACCAACTGCTCTCTCATAACTTTGCAGCTAAGTTTTTTTGCTACTATACAAAAAGTATCACTTTTTTTCCATTGTCCAGTAGCATGTTCCTCTCTTCCATCTGTGATCTCATCAGAATGGCCTTTACCATTCAGATTTCTACCAGCATTCTGTTTATAATTATTTATATTCTTTAGGAACATGGAGGCTTTCTCTCTAGCTATCCTCTTTTTTTCTGACCCCTTACCAGAAATACCATTAGCAAACCCTTCACAGTAATCTAGGTTTTTTTCTAGCATGCATCTCAAAATTCTTCCAGCCTGTACCCCATTACTCATTTCTAAAGCTGCTTCCACAATTTTAGGTATTTGTTACAGCAGCACCCTACTTCTCAGTACCAATATTTATATTAGTCAGTGTTCTTCAGAAAAACAAAACAGAACCAATAAAGGAATATGTGTGTGTGTGTGTGTGTGTGTGTGTATGTGTGTGTGTGTGTGTGTGTGTAAAGGAATTAGCTCACACAATTATGGAAGCTGAAAAGTACCAGTCTTCCATCCATAAGCTTGAGACCCAGAAAACCTGGTGATGAGGTTCTAGTTTAGTCTGAAGGCCTAAGAACCAGAAGAACCAATCTAAGTTCTAGTCCAAGTTCGAAGGCCTAAGATGGAAGGCTGATGATGTAAGTTTCAGTCCAGGAGCAGGAAAAGACCAATACCTGAGCTCAAGCAGGCAGACAGAGAGAATTATCCCCGCATTGCAGAAGACAATCTACTTTAATTTGTCTATTGATTTAAATGCTAATTTCTTCCAGAAACACTGTAACAGATATACCCAGAATTAATGTTTAGCCAGTTATCTGGGCACCCCATGGTCCAGTCAAATTGACACATAGAGTTAACCATTACAGTGATTTTCTTTGTTTTGTTTTTGTTTTATTACACTTTTATAGTGTAAAAACCATTATCTTGGAAGCCAAACAAAATGGGTCACACAATATATTTGACCCACAAGCTATATTTTGTTGAACTGTGCATCATCTCACTGCAATGACCAACCTGAATAAGGGTTAGTGGCACTCAAACACTTTTGCCATTCTAAGGACAGAGTTCTCAATATTTTTAGGTTATAGACCCTATAGATATTCTGCACACACACACACACACACACACACACACACACACACACACACACAAATTTTGCATATTATTCCACACACCCTAGGACAAGAACTCCAACTGTAGGGCACCACAAATAAATAGCCCTATTTCAGTGTAACAGCAGTTGTATCATATAGTCTTTCAATTAAGTTCAATATCTATGGATTTTCAAGCATCCAGTTGGGGTATACCTTGAAAGCACTTATATAAGGCATGACTGCCATCACAGACAAAATGACTCAGTGAAGACCAATTGTTGGCTTATAATGAGGAAATAATATAAGTACATGGAGGTGATGCCCTAATAGTCCATTCTGCTTCTCTCCTGTAAAGCTCAAGACTATTAGAAGGGAAAGTTGTTTTCTGCAGGAGATAGATTGCCTTCTATTTGCATGTTTGACTTAGACAATAAGGTTTTGTGTAATATTCTCAAAGGGGTTCTGATGCCTGATTTTTTTTTTTCTGTGTGTAGGTAACCCTTGTGTTTCTATACATGTCTCATGATTTTCTCCTTGTTGCTAAGAATCTGGACATTTTAGATAACATTTTGTGGAAACTGAGTTCTGACCTCCCCAGTGGAATTGTTGCATATTTTTGTGTATTTGTTTGTTTACTGACTTATCTGGGGTAATTCTGTGGAGTCTTTGTCCCCTGCAGTGTGTAGCCACTGATGTCTCTGCTCAAGTTTTATTTTTACTTCTTGTTTTTATTTTTAACTGTGGCTTTCTAGGCATTGCACTGGGGTCATCATAGCCCAGTGGCTCTCAATTGGAGTCCATTTTGCCCCCCAGGGGACATTTGGCATTGTCTGGAGACATTTTTTGTTGTCACAACTGGAGAGGAAGATGCTGCTGACACCTGGTCAGTAGAGACCAGGGATGCTGCTAAGTATCCTACAGTGCACAGGACAGCACCCTGAGACAAAAAGACTATCTGGCCCAGATGTCCATAGGCCTGGTTGAGGCATCAAGTTGAGAATTCCTCATATAGTTTAGAGACCAGCCAACTATTGGTCAGAGATTATGCTTTAAAAACTTAATCTAATAAGGTTTCCACCCTTTGTCAGAGGATCTATCTGTGTGTTGTTTGAGGCATACACTTGAAGTTTGAGCTATTTACAAGTGATATAGTTTGGATGTTTGTCTCCTCCAAATATCATGTTGAAATGTGATCTCCAATGTTGGAAGTGGGGCCTGATGGGAGGTGTTTGGGTCATGAGGGCAAATCCCTCATGAATAGCTTGGTGCCCGCCCCTCAATAATGGGGCTCCTCCACCTGGGAATCTCCTGGTCTGTGGGCAATAAAAATCCGTCTGGAAATGTGGCATCCACTCACCCTCTGCGCTTTCGCTGGGAGCTGCAATCCTGAGCTGCTCCTAATCGGCCATCTTGGATCCATCCCATACTTTAAATTTTTTATACTTTAATCAATCAGAAATTTGTTTTTTGAATTATATGAAGACATAACTTTTTTTTTCTTTTCCCTTGTAAATTGGGTATCATACTTTATTTACCTCTTCTAAATGAGTAACTAGATGTATGGAAAGTCTTTGTTTTTTATAATTTTTTATTTTGCAATAACTTCAAATTAACAGGTTAGTTGCTAAAATAGTACAAGGGGCCTCCTGTATTAGTCTGTTCTCACATTGCCATAAATAACTGCCAGGACTGGTTAATATATGAAGAAAAGAAGTTTAATTGACATAGTTCCATAGGCTGTACAAGAAGCATGGCTAGGAGGCCTCAGGAAACTTACAATCTTGGTAGAAGGTAAAGGGGAAGCAAGCATATCTTACCATTGTGGAGCAGGAGAGAGAAACAGCAAAGGGGGAAGTGCTACACACTTTTAAACAACCAGATCTTGTGAGAACTCACTATCATGAGAGCAGCAAGGGGAGAATTTGCCCCCATGATCCAATCACCTCCCACCAGGTCCCTCCCCCAATACTGGTGATTACAATTAAACATGAGATTTGGGTGGAGACACAGAGCCAAACCATATCATTCCACCATTCCACCCCAGCTCCTCCCAAATCTTATGTCCTTTTCACATTTCAAAACCAATCATGCCTTCCAACAGTCTCCTAAAGTCTTAACTAATTCCAGTACTAACTCAAAAGTTCAAGTCCAAAGTCTCATCTGAGACAAGGAAAGTCTCTTCCACCTATGAGCCTGTAAAATCAAAAACAAGTTTGTTACTTCCAAGATACAATGGGGACACAGGCATTGGGTAAATGCTCCCATTCCAAATGAATGAAACTTGAAAAAGCCAAGAGGGTACAGGCCCCATGCAAGTTCAAGACCTAACAGGGCAGTCAGTAAATTTTAAAGCTCCAAAACAATCTCCTTTGACTCCATGTCTCACATTGAGGGCTTGCTGATGCAAGGGGTGGGCTCCCATGGCCTTGGACTGCTCTACTCCTGTGACTTTGCAGGGTACAGCCCCTGAGGGTGCTTTCACAGTCTGGCATTGAGTGGCTGTGGCTTTTCCAAGTGCACAGTACAAGTTATTGGTGGATCTACCGTTCTGGGGTCTTAAGGATGGTAGCTGTCTTCTCATAGTTCCACTAGGCAGTGCACCACTGAGGGCTCTGTGTAGGGCCTCCAACTCCACATTTCCCCTCCACACTGTCCTAGTAGAGGTTCTCCATAAGGGCTCTGCCCCAGCAGTAGACTTCTGCCTGGACATCCAGGCATTTCCATCCATCCTCTGAAACCTAGGTGGAGGCTCCCAAACCTCAACTCTTGCCTTCTGGACACCCATAGGCCCAACAACACATGGAAGCTGCCAAGGCTTGGGGCTTGCATCCTCTGAAGAATGGCCCAAGCTGTTCATTGGTCCCTTTTAGCCATGGCTAGAGCTGGAGCAGCTGAGACACAGAGCCATGGGACATGGGGGCCATGTCCCAAGGCTGCACAGAGCAGTGAGGCCCTGGGCCTGGCCCACAAAACTTTTTTTCCCTCTAGGCCTCAGGGCCTGTGATGGGAGGGACTGCTGCAAAGGTCTTTGACATGCCCTGGAGACATTTTCCCCATTGTCTTGGCTATTAACATTTGGCTTCTCTTTGCTTGTGGAAATTTCTGCAACCTTGAATTCCTCCCCAGAAAAAAAAATGTGTTTTTTTTCCCACTACATGGTCTCACTGCAAATTTTCCAACCTTTTATACTCTGTTTCCCTTTTAAATATAAGTTCCAATTTCAAACCATCTCTGTAAATGCATATGAGCATACACTGTTAAAAGCAGCCAGGCCATATCTTGAACACTTTGCTGCTTAGACATTTCTTCTGGCAGGTGCCCTAAATCAGCTCTCTCAAGTTGAAAGTTCCACAAATCCCTACAGCAGGGACACAATGCTGGTGGTCTCTGATAAAGCATAGCAAGAGTGACCTTTACTCCAGTTCCCAATAAGTTCCTCAGCTCCATCTGAGACCACCTCAGCATAGACTTCACTGTTGGCATCGCTATCAGCATTTTGGTCAAAACTATTCAAAAAGTCTCTATGAAGTTCCAAACATTCCCTTGCCTTTCTGTCTTCTTCTGAGCCCTCCAAACTGTTTCAATCTCTGCCTGCTATCCAGTCCCAAAGTCACTTCTACATTTTCAGGTAACTTTACAGCAGTGCCCCACTTCTCTGGTAACAATTTTCTGTAGTAGTTCATTCTCACATGGCTATAAAGAGCTACCTGAGACTGGGCGCTTTATGAAGAAAAGATGTTTAATTGACTCACAGTTCTGCAGGCTGTACAGGAAGCATGGCTGGGAGGCCTCAGGAAACTTAAAATCATGGTGTAAGGTGAGGGGAAGCAAGCACATCTTACTATGGCAAAGCAGGAGAAAGTGAAGGGGGAAGTGCTACACACTTTTAAACAACCAAATCTCGTGAGAGCTCAGTCACTTCCAGGAGAACAGCAAGGGGGAAGTTTGCCCCCATGATCAAATCACCTGCCACCAAGTCCCTCCCCCAACATTGGGGATTACAATTCAAAATGAGATTTGGGTGGGGACATAGAGCCAAACCATATCACCTCCTATATATTCTCTACCCACCTATGCTTCCTTCTTTTGATACATGAATGATTTCATATTCAAAATTTAGTACTCTTATATACTTTGAGTTTATCTTGGTGACCTGGTGACAACATGACATATAGACACAAATTTATCTTTTCCCAAGTCCTATCTAGTTGTCCCAACACCATTTATTTAAAAATTCATCTTTTGCCTGGTGACTTTTGCTGTCACTTTATTACATATCAGATTTCCAGATCCATTTGGGCTTTTTATACTCTTCCATTGTTTTGTCTTCCTATTAAAGTACAACATTACACCATTTTAATTATAGAAGTTCTACAGTATATTTTAATATCTGATAAGGGACAAATCCCTCCCCTCAACCCTTATTGCTCTTGCTTATTTCTTGGTAGAAGACTTTTAGTAGGAAGTTTTCTGGGTGCTGATTTTTAAAAGTTATCTCAATAAATAGTTCTGATTATTGTGATCTTTTCCCCAGAGCTGAAATATGCTAACACCGTGATGCGCTTTGATTATGTCTGGCTTCAAGACCACTGCTGCTCAGCATCGTGCTACAACTCTAAGACTCATCAGCGCAGCCTGGACACAGCCAGTATGGATTTATGTATCAAGCCAAAGACTATTCGTCTGGATGAGACCACAGTCTTTTTTACTTGTGAGTGGGCAGGAGACTTGGTCTTCTTTAGGGGTACTCTTATAAAGAACAATTATTTTGTGGAAAATGGTTTGTTCCTTTCAAAAATAGGTTATTCTCTTAGTTACTTTTCTTTTTTTCTTGTTTTGGAAGGATTTTTTGAAACATTTTATTTTTTTCTTCAAATAAAGTTGTTACAATCCACAGCTAACATTATACTCAATGGTGAGACTGAACGCTTTCCCTCTAAGACAGGGAACATGGCAAGGATGCCCACTCTTACCACTATTATTTAACATCCACTCTCACCACTCTTGTTTATCGTAGTACTGAAAATTCTATTACAGTAAGTCCAGAAAAATTAATAAAATACATACATATTAGAAAGGAAAAAATAAAACTCTTTATTTGCAGATATATGACAGCCTGACATAGACTACTTCAGACTACTTCAAGTAGTCTACAATAAAACTAAACTAATAAATGAGTTCAGTAAGGTCACAGGACACAAGATCAACACACAAATATCAATTGTATTTCTATATAGAAACTGAAATGAAAAATGACCATTTCAACTGCTTCAAAGAAATTTAAATAGGTATAATCTAACAAAACATGTATAGGATCTATATTATAAAAATTATTAAATGCTGATGAAAGAAATCAAAGAAGACATAAATATGTGGAGAGGCAAATCATATTCACGTATTGAAAGACTCAACATAGTAATGATGTCAGTTTTCTCCAAATTGATCTGTAGTTTTAATGCAATCCCTGTCAAAAAGCAAGATTTTTTTTATAAACAAGCTTGTTCTAAAATTTAAATGAAAATACACAGGCCCTAGGAGAGCCAGCACAATTATGAAAGTGAAGAATTAATTGGGAAGAAATCACTTCCTGATGTTACGACTGCAGTGATCAAAACAGTGTGGTATTGGTGGAGGGACAGATACATAGATCAGTGGAACAGAATAGAAAACCCAGAAATAGATCCACAGAAATATAGTCAACTGATCTTTGGCAAAATTGCAAAGCCATTCAATGGAGGAAGAATAGTCTTTTCAATAATTGGTGCCGGAGCAATTGGACATCCATAATGAAAAAAATAAAAGAACATCAACCCAAGTCTCACACTTTATATAAAAACCAACTTATAGTAGATTGTAGACTTAAATGTATAACATGAAACTATAAAGAAAAGAAAAGAACATAGAAGAACATCTTCAGATTTTGACTGGTGCTAGAACTAAATAACTCTTAAAACTCAGCATAAAAAACAAGCAATACAATTTAAAAATGGATAAAAGATATGCTCACATATTTTCCTGAATAGGATATACAGATGGCAAATAAACACATGTAAAGATGTTCAACATTATTAGCTGTTAGAGAAATGAAAGTTAATATCACGGGCTGGGTGCGGTGGCTCACGCCTGTAATCCCAGCACTTTGGGAGGCCAAGGTGGGTGGATCATGAGGTCAAGAGATCGAGACCATCCTGGCCAACATGGTGAAACCTGGTCTCTACTTAAAAAAAAAATACAAAAATTAGCTTGGCACAGTGGCGCACACATGTAGTCCCAGCTACTTGGGAGGCTGAGGCAGGAGTAGTGCTCGAACCTGGGAGGCAGAGGTTGCAGTGAGCCGAGATCGTGCCACTGGACTCCAACCTGGAGCTTGGTGATGGAGCGAGACTCTGTCTCAAAAAAAAAAAGAAAATATCACAATGAGTCTGCACTACATACTTATCAGAATGACTAAATTAAAAAACAGTGACTACACCAAATACTAGAGAAGATGCAGAGAAATTCTATCACTCATACTTTGCTCATGGGAATGTAAAATGCTATACTCTGGAAAACAGTTTGGTAGTTTCTTAAAAAAAAAAGAAAAAGAAAAAGAAAAAAGAAACCTAAACATGCAACCTAGAAATCACACTCCTGGGCATTTATCCCAAAGAAATGAAAACTTATGTTCACAAAAAACCCTATACATTAATGTTCACATCAGCCTTATTTGTAATAGCCAAGAACTGGAAACTACCCAATAGGTCAATGGTTAAACAAACCATCCATACAATAAAATGCTACTCAGCAATGAAAAGGAATGAACTAATGATAGACACAGTAACTCGGAAGAACCTCAATTAAATAATGCTGAAGTAAAACAGCCAATCTACATGATTTCATTTATGTAATATTCATGAAATAACATAATTATAGAGATAGAGAACAGATTATTCGTTGCCAGGAGTTAGGGATGTGGGGGTAGGAGGTGGCAGATGTAGCTATAAAAGGGTAACACGAAGGAGTCATATGGTTGAGTATCTTGACTGTGGCGGTGGTTACACAAAGTTACACATGTAATTACACTGCATAGATCTATGCACATAAATGAATATATGTTTAACTGCTTAAATCTGAATAAGCTCAATGGATTGTACCAATACCACTTTCTTGGTTTGGGCATTGTACTGTGGTTATATAACATGTTAACATCAAGGAAGGCTTGGGGAAGAGCTTATGGGACTCCTACACATTTCTTTTCAACATCCTATGAATCTATTATCTCCAAATAAAAAAGTTAAAAGAAAAAGTATTGGAGGAAAAAATATACTTACAATCCATACATTGACTACTAATTTCTTTACAATAGAAAAAACAATGCTGTAGAAACATTTATTTAAAAACAGGCAGCTTGGCAAAATATTAGCAAAATATATGACAAAGACTAAATATCCTTAATATGTAAGGTACTATTGTTAAATTGTAAGCAAAGTACAAGTATTCCAATAGAAAAATGTGAGAAAGGACTGAACAGACAAATCATTAAAGCATGAGTAGCAAACATTTTCTGTAAAGAACCAGATGGTAAATATTTTTAAACTCTGTGGGCTATATGGTCTCTGTCACAACTATTCAACTCTTCAGCTCTTGAGTTGTGAGTGAATGGAGCTATAGACAATATGTAACAAAATGGACATTCACGTGTTCTGAAACAGGCGTTACAAAACCAAGCACCAGATTTGACTCGTAAACCATAGTTTGGTAACCCATGCATTAAAGAAACATTGATGTCTAACAAGTATTCTTATTAGCCTTATTAGTAATCAAATAAAATTATTACAAGATAGCAGTTTCACTTTACTTACCAAATTAGAAAAATATATATATTTTAAAAATAAGAATACTCCATTTTGATAGACACATATGTACTGTTGGACGGAATGAAGATCAGTAGACTTTCTAGAAAGTAATATGATTATGTATATCAGAACTCTTAAAAGTTTGTATCTTTGAAATTTCTAAATACAAAGCTACAAACTTTCAAGAAATATAATATGCATTCTATTTCTAAATTATTAGAAATGTGGTTAAAGATGATCACTATTAAATAATAGGAAAAAATTTAAAATAAATGTACATACCCAGAAGAACAGATGGGTCAGGTAAATCTTGGTAATGTACATTTTGCAAACTTTAAAAATTAACTTTAATGAAGATTTAATTTTAAAAATGATAAAATTTAATTTTAAAAATCGTTACAATGTTAAGTGACAATAGCAGGGTCCCAAGTTTTATATACCATATTTATGTATATAAATTATATAAAATAAGAGAATACAGAGAAAAAAACTGGAAGGAATGATGCCAAACTGTCAATCATAGTTTCATCTGGGTGGTAGAAGGATAAACATGGGGACTTTTAATTGCCTCATACTTTTTATGCTTTCCAAATTGTCCAAAGTGTGATACTTTTTTATCAAGGGGAGGGAGAAAAAGAGAGAGAAAAGTAAAAAGGATAGACAAGCTTTTCACTCCTTCTGCTGCTTGCTTCCTTTGCTTATCTTGAGGATTTTCTAAAGCATTTTGGGGTTGGTTTTCAAATTTTTTTGGGTGCGGGTGGTGCACAGCAAGTGAAGTCACTTACAAAGTCATTTTATTATATTGTGTTGTTGCCATATAATTAGACAGAAATGTCGTATATCATGTAGAAGAGGAAGGCAGCATAGAATGGTACTGAACTTCTAGAAGCAAGAAGGTGGGGTTCTAGTTCCACCTATAGTATTTAGTGGTATGATCCTGAGTGCGTCACTAACTGACTTTATCTCCATCTGTAAAATAAAGATTAGCCCCTTCTAGCTCAAACATTGTGAGCTCCTATATAGATGGAAGACAGGGATGGGGACAAGGAGAGAGAGTACCAAGTAGGGTAAAGCCTACTTGGATTGTCATTCTGTGATGACTTGGTTAATTTCCCAGAAGGTCTTTTACTATGTAACTATAATTCTGTAAACTTATTTAGCCTCTGGGAAGATTTATTTGTTCATTCATTTATTCATGCATACCACTCAAACCACACATATTTCTGTCTCAGAAACATTCTAGGCACTCATTTTAATTTGGTTTCATAAACAATACAGTACTAGATAACTGATTTCTAAGAAAAAGATTCTTAACCAGTTGTAACCAATTATGCTTTATAACCAATTAAAATGTTGACATTATTTGTAATTATTACTTTAGTGCCTTTTATTTTTCCCCTTAAAAGGGCCAGATGGTCATGTGACTAAATACGACTTGAATTGGCTAGTGAAAAACAGCTATGAAGGGCAGAAACAAAAAGTCATCCAGCCTAGAATATTATGGAATGCTGAAATCTACCAGCAAGCCCAAGTTCCATCTGTAGATTGCCAGAGCTTCTTAGAAACCAAGGAAGGATTGAAGAAGTTTCTGCAAAACTTTCTGCTCTATGGAATTGCTTTTGTAGAAAATGTCCCTCCCACTCAGGAGCACACAGAGAAGTTGGCAGAAAGGATCAGCTTAATCAGGTAATTTGTTTCCTGAAATCCACAGTACTATAATTAATTTCCAGATCATGAGTACTAATAAATAAATGTAATGGGTGTGGTCACTCTCATTTTCAATTCAGAATATTTTGAGCATGAATAAGGGGACTCCCACTTGCAGTGCTTTATTTGAGGTCTGGATTTTTAAATCCTAAATACATTTGCGTGTAAGATGTAATGATTTATACAGAATCGTTGGTAATATGTTTCTAGCCCAGTGATCCTCAAAGTGAGAGATATTATTGTACACTGGAAAAACACTGACTGTAAGGAGAACTGGATAGTAGTCTGAGTTCTACCATCAAGTAGTTGTGTGACCATAGACATGTCCATTACACACATAGACACATGTCCTCGACCCCCACTGTCCTCTATTTTCCTGTCTGTTCAAAAGAGGATTGAATAAGATAGTATCTAAAGATTAGCCAGTTTTGACCCTCTATGATCCCTATGGCTTGATTCTGAGACTGATTGTTAATAACACTGCCTTAAAAGGCTATATAGCATTCAGCCAGCACATTCACACCCATTATTTTATTTTAAAATTATTTCCCCTGTTTTACTGATGAGGCACTGACACTCAAATATACCAAGTGTTTTGCCCAGGATTGCTCTGCTAGTAAACAATAGAACTTGAATTCAAATAGCCCAGGTTTCCTAATCCTAGATACATTGTTCTTTTCGTTACCATTCTGCATTTCTGGGTGGCATATAGATTTAGCTTCTGTAGTATTAAGTGTGATATCAACCTACTTTATTATAATTAGTACTTTCCTTTTACTTAATAAGGTCCAGATATAGCTCATTTTGTAGTAGATAGTATGCTGGATCTTCTGCCCTGTGCTGGTAGAGCATAATTAACAGCATCTGTGAGCCATTGAGTTTGAATCATAGTTTAAGAACTTTCAAGTGAAAGAAACTGTGCTGGTAAGCAATAAATTGAGACAGCTTAGGGATGATAGTTCAAAAGAAAGAACATTTCCTATTTGAACTTCAAGGGTTCAGAAAATAAGACTAACTCTGAAAGCTGAAGAATTAAAGTGACCTTTACTCAGATTTGAGCCCACCAGGTAAATAATTGCAAAATCAAAATATATGATGCATACTTCAAGGAGAGACACAACAATGGTACAGCAAATCTCATTAAATACTTGCTAACACAAACTATCTTTTTCTCTTTTCCTTATTCCTCCATGTCCAAAAGATGAGTGAGAATCAACATTAATCACTTCTATTTCTTATAAAGAATATGAAAACTCTTCAGTCATCCTTGCAAATTGGATTATCCAAAATATTAGGAAATGATCACCATTATTGAAAAAATGGTACTATTAAAAGACAACAGCTATAAAAATAGTAAATAAAGTTAAAAAAATCATTTCCAGAAGCAGCTACATCATCTTTTTCTATGAAATAAAGGTGAGCATAGAAAAGAACCTTGAATTTATGAAGGCTATGAAAACTGGGTACATAACCAGTGTGGAATGATTCTCTAAGCTTCCAGAATAGAACATTATACTTCCACAGTTTTCTCCTCAACTTTCTAGAATGTTAATCAATGACAGAATTGTCAAGACTAGCATGTTCAACTGTCATTTTCACCTTATGGATGAAATTCTGGAACCAAAAAAATCTATTGTTATTTGTGAGTAACTAAAGAAAGTATTGGAAAGAGTTTTGAAAGACAAGAATGAACATTTCAAATAGCTAACAGGTCTTTCTTTATTTCATCTGACAGAGAAACCATTTATGGGAGGATGTGGCATTTCACTTCGGACTTCTCCAGAGGTGACACTGCATATACCAAGCTAGTTCTGGATCGGCACACTGACACTACCTATTTTCAAGAGCCCTGTGGGTAGGTGGATTAGACTTTTACAGTGTAAGGTCTTTATATGTGATAGTCTTGAGTGATTTCTTAATTATTTTCCGTTCTATTTGAACCAAGATTATATCTGCTGCTATGGATTTGTATGACTTTCTTTCTCTTCCCCTAGAAACATGATCATTTTGAAATACCTTAGCTTAATTTTTAGATTCTGTCTTGGACCATTCTTGTATTGCCATAAATAAATACCTGAGACTGGGTAATTTATTAAAAATTTTTATTTTTTATAAAAAATTATATTTTAAAAATTTCATAGTTTTTTTTATTTAAAAATTTATTAAAAAGGAGATTTAATTGTGTCATGGTTCTGCAGGCTATATGGGAAACATAACAGCATCTCCTTCTGGGGAGGCCTTAAGGAGCTTCCAATCATGGTGGAAGGTGAAGGAGAAGCAAGCAAAAACAGAAGCAAGTGAAAGAGAGTTAAGAAGGAGGTGCCACACACTTTTAAACAGCTGTATTTCACAAGAACTCAGTCACTAGCTGAAGACAGCACCAAGCCAAGAGGGATCCACCTCCATGACCTAAACACTTCCCACCAGGCCCTTCCTCCAGCATTGGGGATAACAATTCAACATGAGATTTTGCTGGGAATAAATATCCAAACTATATCAGACTCCTAGGAATAAAATGTTTTTAAGTGATTGAAAACTCATTTTACTGTATAAATGGAGTCCTAATTTTGTTAATTATTAAAATGTAATTTTACATTTTTTCAAGGTAATTATAAATTATCCCCAAAGAAGTATTGGCTAACCATTAGTTTTGGGATTTGTACAGATTTGTCACATTTAGTTATTAACACATTGCAAAGGGGTCAGTCATGCAAACACAGCTGCTTTGAGTATGGCATTAAGAAGAATCTGAATCTGATTTACAAAAGTTGGAGGAATGATGAAAGAATAACTTTTTCACATGGAATAAGATGCTTTTGAGCCAAAGATGATACATACTATACTCAATTTTCCTACCATTTGCTCCTGCACCCCTGTGGCCATTTTGTTGTTGCTGATCTTGCTTCTGCATATAAATGATGAGCCTGAGACACAAAGATATGAGTAAAATGAGTGCACATATAGATTTATGAAGACTGTATGAGAGGATAATAATATGCAATTGCTCATGGTTACACTGAATTCCTTTAAGGGTTTGTAATTTAAGAATGTTTGATTCAGGGAAGGAAGAACAAAGCAGCTTTTAGATATCCTGCTCAGTGTTACCAATATATGGAGAGACCAACAGCCCTGCATCCTCATTCTAGCAGATACAAAAGGAAAAAAGAGGAAATGGGATAAGGAGCAGCTGTACAGGGGTTGAGGTTTAAATACTGACTAGCTCTTCCCTTTATGACCAACACCAGAGATAAACTGTTTGTGGCTTTAATTCAATTGTTTGTAATCAATGGCAAGGACCAAGTAGATTAGCAGTATGATAATAGTGGTTAAGAGTTCAGGCTATGGCATCAACCAGACCCAGATTTGCATCCCAGCCTGAACGTGTATTAGATTTGTGATCTTGAACAAGTAACTTAACTTCTCTGTGCTTCAGTTTCCTCACCTGTAAAATGGGACTAGCAATAAAAGCTATCCATTAGAATTCCTAAGGAATTAAATTATATTATCATACTGCCTGACACATACTAAATGTTCAATAAATGTTAGCTATAATTTTCATCATTTTACTCATTTTAATCATCTTCATTGTCATATGCTTTGCTGTGTCTAAAGCTACGTTTGCTCTGGATCTCATCCTTTCCAGCTTCCTTGGGGATTTCTCTCTCCTCTGTCTTCAGCCTTTCCATACCTGTTGACTCCTTCCTATCAGCACCGCATATCTTAATTCTCTATTTTTGTACTTCCTTGGACTCTATTTCCCTCCAGCTACAACCATGTTTTTCTCTTCCACTTAATGGCTAAGAGTATTAAAAGAATGATAGCTACATTCAATATATTTTCATTCTCACTTCCAATTTACTCTTCAAACCCATAGGCATCTGGTTCTCCCAACCCATCCTCACCGCAATTAAAGTTACTCTCTCTAAAGTCACCAGAAACTAACTTATTGTCATATCCAGTGTACACTGTCATCTAACTTGACCCCTGGGACAAATCATTAACCTATCCTTCTTTCCTAGTTTTTCTGCTATATATCTGACTATTGTCCCTCAGCCTCTTTTGCTGGCTTCTTTTGTCTATGTCCTAAATATTATTCCTGAAGATTTTCTCCTTATCCCACTTTTCTTACTTGAAATGATCTCTCCAAATGACCTCTTCCATGCTCTTGGCCTTAGCTATCACCTGTGACAAAATCTACCTCTCTTCTGATATAAACATCTTTAACTGGAAACTAAATAACCCTGACCTAGAAGTTTCACAGAAATTTCAATATGGCCAGGCTTACCTTTCTCATTTTAATTGTATTTATATTATATTAGATTGTCCTTGATTTTATTCCTTCCAACTTTATGTTTATTTCTTATTTTAATTTGTTGTTTAGTTTCTCTTTTTTGTTTTGTTTTGTTTCTCCTTTTTTCCTTTTTTTATTATTCTTTATTATACTTTAGATTCTGGGGAACATGTGCCGATCCGGCAAGACTGTTGCATAGGTACATTCATGGCAAGGTAGTTTGCTGCCTCCATCCCCCCCATCACCTATACTTGACATTTCTCCCCGCGTTATCCCTCCCCATTCTTCCTCCCACTGTCCTTTCCCTAGCCCCCCACAACAGACCTCAGTGTGTGATGCTCCCCTCTCTGTGTCCACATGTTCTCATTGTTCAACACCTGCCCATGAGTAAGAAAATGTGGTATTTGATTATCTGTTCTTGTGTCAGTTTGCTGAGAATGATGGTTTCCAGGTTCATCCATGTCCCTACAAAGGACATGTACTCATCGTTTTTTATGGCTGCATAGTATTCCATGGTGTATATGTGCCACATTTTCCTTGTCCAGTCTATCATCGATGGGCATTTGGGTTGGTTCCAGGTTTTTGCTATTGTAAACAGCACTGCAATGAACATAGATGTGCATGTGTCTTTATAATACAATGATTTATAGTCCTTTCGGTATATACCCAGTAGTGGGATTGCTGGGTCAAATGGAATTTCTATTTCTAGATCCTTGAGGAATCGCCACACTGTCTTCCACAATGGTTGAACTAATTTACACTCCCACCAACAGTGTAGAAGTGTTCCTATTTCTCCACATCCTCTCCAGCATCTGTTGTCTCCCGATTTTTTAATGATCGCCATTCTAACTGGCATGAGATGGTATCTCAATGTGGTTTTGATTTGCATTTCTCTAATGAACAGTAATGATGAACATTTTTTCATATGTTTGTTGGCTTCATATATGTCTTCTTTTGAAAAGTGTCTGTTCATATCCTTCGCCCACTTTTGAATGGGTTTGTTTGTTTTTTTCTTGTAAATCTGTTTTAGTTCTTTGTAGATTCTGGATATTAGCCCTTTTTCAGATGGGTAGATTGCA
>CAUYLG010045394.1:0-31799 GCA_963573385.1 Cacajao melanocephalus | reverse complement strand
GACCTTGAGGGCTGGAAAAAGAATGCAGTAGGGTATGAGGCTGCAGAGGGGGCAACAGTAGACCACAGACCAGGTATGTCAAACTGAGCCATTTGGACCAGATCCTGTAACCAGAAGTTCAATCCTGTCACTCCCAATGTCTTTTTTTTTTTTTTTTTTTTTTTTTTTTTTGTTTTTAACATTTTATAAAACAGGGGGATTGGATGGGTTGAAATTAACAAAAAAACCACCCACCCGGTATGTCAAACTTCGCCATTTGGACCAGATCCTGTAACCACAATTTAAATCCTGTCACTCCCAATGTCTTTTTTTTTTTTTTTTTTTTTTTTGAGATGGAGTTTCACTTTTATCACTCAGGCTGGAGTGCAGTGGTGCAATTTCAGCTCACTGCACCCTCCACCTCCCAATTAGCTGGGATTACAGGCGCACGCCAACACACCCAGCTAATTTTCATATTTTTAGTAGAGACGATGGGGCTGGGCATGGTGACTCATGCCTGTAATCCCAGCACTTCAGGATACTAAAACAAGTGAATCACCTGAGGTCAGGAGTTTGAGACCAGTCTGGCCAACATGGTGAAACCCCGTCTCTACCAATGTCCCCTTTCTATTGAAAGATTCTGTAGCTTGCCCTTTACTATCCTGAAGTGAAAATCATAGATCACATAACTTATCTGCACTCCTAATTTTTAATAGTGCAATATCTTGACTATAAGGGAAGAAAGCAAAATAATTAAAATAATACACTCAGACACACCCATACCTACTAGAAAAGAAACCCTACTAATGTCCAAACTGCTGTCCCCAACCCCATAAACACTTCTGGAAGCAATAACAAGCCAAGGAAAGCTTTTCAAGCAGAAAATAACTTCATATCTTAGCCCAAGTTCCCTAGAAAACAGAGCTTAAGAGTAGGATTAAGGCCCAATTATTGGGAAGTACAGCCTCAGAGCAGTGAAGTGAAGAAAGAATTGGAAACAAATGCAAGTACTTACTGCTTTATGACAAGCCATAAAGATGCACAGCCTTACTTGAAAGCTAAAAAGTACGCTGCTTGGCCACACGAGATGTCCCTGGACAGGCTATGTGGGAAAACCATGCCTCGGACAAGTCCATGGAAGGGACTCCTTTCTCCTGCTCATCAGAGTTGCCCCAGAGGAGTTAACCCAGAAGTAGGGGAGAAGCCAAGAGTATGGCTGGTCTGCCTCAAGTGAAATTGCAGGGGCCTGAGTAGAACAATAATCCAAGGGTCTGTGAAACTGATAAAGCTGAGAGAATTTACAGCGGTAGGGAAGATGTTTCTGATATACATGGTTAGATTTGCATTTTCAAAAAAATTAATTCCTAGAAGCTGTAGAGTGTGGATTTGACCAGCCTGGCCAACATTGAAACCCCATCTCTACTAAAAATACAAAAATTAGCTGGGCATGGTGACGCAAGCCTGTAATCTTAGCTACTCAGGAGCTGAGGCAGGAGAATCGCTTGAACTGCAGAGGCAGAGGTTGCAGTGAGCCAAGATCGCACCATTGCACTCCAGCCTGGGTGATACAGTGAGACTTTGTCTCAAATGATAAAAATTAATTAATTAATCACTACAGAAATTCAATCCTGTCAACTAGCCAAATTTTTGAAAGGAAAATGAATTTGTATTTATTTTTAAATTAAAAAGAACCTTATTTCCAGATAACGAGTAGAAAATAATCACAAGTAAACAGACAACATGCTGTTTAGAAATGGAAGAATTGTACTTAGAACACTGGAAAGGATACCATCGGAGTTTTCAGCACAGTCAGTAAAGTCCAGATCAGAAAACCTCTCCTACTCCACATGCCCTTATCACACCCTCCCTCCATGTGTAAATGATTTCCTGAAGTGTGCAAGGTATATGCCTGTATATCAAGCATATGAAATAAGCCTCAGTGGTATCCTTACGACGCGCTCAGAGAGCAGGGGTAGCCCCTGTCTTTGGCTAGAGGAGCAACTGTAACTTTGTCTCCGTTAGCTATGTTTGAGGGCAGGTAGTTTGCTCTGTGATATACCAGAATCCAATTAACTCACATGGCTTTAGACCACACAAATGCAAAGTAATACCTGCTGTCCAATGCCTACCACACTGCAGGTACTCAACAAATGCTAACAAAATCCATTTGTTTATTTATGCAGCCAACATTTATTGAATGCCAAATATGTGCCAAACACTGTTCTAGACATTGGAGACAGAGTAAATACATTTTTTAAATTTCTTTTTTGTATTATAAAAGTATTACATGATTGTGTAAAAAGTGAAGCAATACGAGATATATTTTTTTTAAAAAAAAAGCTAATCAGCCCCATTTATACCCCACACCTTCCAATCCTGCTCCTCTGAGGTAACCAATTTTTTTTGTTTTTGTTTTTGTTTTTTGAGCCGGGGTCTGGCTCTGAGGCCCAGGCTAAAGTGGAGTGGCATGAACATGGCTCACTGCAGCCTTGACCTCCTGGATTCAAGTGATCCTCCCACCTCAACCTCCTGAGTAAGCTAGGACTACAAGCACATGCCATCACACCCACCTAGTTTTTAAAATTTTTTGTAGAAACTGTGTCTCATGATGTTGCCCAGGCTGATCTTGAACTCCTGACCTCAAGCGATCCTCTTGCCTCAGCCTCTCAAAGTGCTGGGATTACAGGCATAAGCCACCATGCCTGGCCCAATGTGTTTTTTCTAACATTTTTAATTGACAAAAATTGTACATATTAATTGTGTACAATATGTTGTTTTAAAATATGTATACACTGTGGGGTAGGTAAATTGAACTTATTAACATATGTATTACTTCACATACCTATCATTTTTTTGAGGTAAGAATATTTAGCAATTTTCCAGAATACAATGCATTGTTATTAACTGTATTCACCATGTTGTACAATAGATCTCCTGAACTTACTCCTCCTAACTGAAATTTTGTATCCTTTGACCATCTCCCCAACGCCCACTTCTCAGCCCCTGGTAACCACTATTCCACTCTCTGCTTCTACGAGTGCAACTTCTTTAGAATCCACATACAAATGAAATGATGCAGTATTTGTCTGTCTGTACCTGGCTTATTTTGCTTAGTATAATAATGTCCTCTGGGTTCATCCAGGGTGTCACAAATGGCAGGATTTCCTTCTTTCTTGAAGCTGATAGTATTCATATACAGCATTTACATTGTATTAAGTATTATAAGTAATCTAGAGATGATTTACAGTATCTGGGAGGGGCCCAGGCATGGTGGCTCACATCTATAGTGCCAGCATTTTGGGAGGCCAAGACAGGAGGATCACTTGAGGCCAGGAGTTCAAGACCAGCCTGACCAACATGGTGAAACCTCATCTTTATATATATATAAAATAATAATAAAGTATATGGGAGGGTGTGTGTAGGTTATATGCAAATACTATATCATTTTATACCAGGGACTTGAGCATCAGCAGATTTGGGTATCCATAGGGTGTTCTGGAACTAACCCCCACAGATCCCAAGAAAAAACTGGACTTGTATGTCTGGTCACTTGTATGTCTTTTTTTGACAAATGTCTATTCAAATCCTTTGCCCATTTTTTAATCACAGTATTTGTTTTCTTATTATTGAGTTGTTTCGGTTTCTTATTATTTTAGATATTAATCCCTTATCAGATGTTATGGCTTGCAAATATTTCCTCTCATTCTGTAGGTTGTCTCTTAACTCTGTGGATGGTTTCCTTGGCTGTGCAGAAGCTTTTTAGTTTAAAGTAATCCCATTTATCTATTATTACTTTTGTTGCCTGTGCTTTTGGGTTTACATTTAAAAATTCAGGCCTGGTACAGTGGCTCATGTCTCTAATCCTAACACTTCAGAAGGCCAAGGCAGGAGGATCTCTTGAGGCCAGGAGTTTGAGACGAGCCTGGGCAACATGGCAAGGCCTCGTCTTTAAAAGTAAATCAGCTGGGTATAGTGGTGTGCACCTGTATTCCTTGTTACTTGGGAAACTAAGGCAGGAGGATCCCTTGAGCCCAGGAATATAAGGCTACAGTGAGAGCTATGCTCCTACCACCGTACTCCAGCCTGGGCAACAGAGCAAGACCCTGTCTCTGAAAATAAATAAAATTTTTAAAATTTTTAAATAGATTTTATGATTCCAAGTCATCAAAGAACATGGAATGTCTATTTGTTCAGATAGTATGTATAACTTTAATTGAGCTTTTATAACTTTAAATAGGTCTTATATCTTATTAATTTTACTGTCAAGGTGAAATGATTTGATTTCTGAAATTTGTTTTAAAGTACTCCAGTAGGTAAGGTGGTGAGGCAGGGTTAAACAAGAAGGGCAGAATATTGACAATTGTTGAAGATGGGTTGTGGGTACTGTTCTCTGGGTTTTTGTGGATGGTTTGGTATTTTGAAATTATACTCCTAAGTATTTAAGCTTTTATAAAACTGTTGAAAATAAAATAGTTTTCTAATTTCCTTTCAAAGTACTTACTGCTAACATAGAGAGAAGTCGGAGCTTTTTGTATATTTATCTTGCATCTGCCCACTTTTCCAAAATGACCTACAATTCAAGTAGTTTATTACTAAAGTTACTTGAGTTTTCTAGACAAATAAGTCACAGACAAACGTAAATAGTGTTATTTCTTCTTTTTCAAAGTTTATGGCAGTTATTTTATTTTCTTAACTTACTATGACAATGTAACATAATAATAGCATGTGGACATCGTTTACTAATTTCTGATTTCAGTGACATGATTTCAAAGTTTTGCTATTTAGAACAATGTTTGCTATTCAGTTTAGAGATACAGTCTTTATCTTAGATAAGTAGTTTCTTTGTATTGTTACTTAGACTTGTTTTTTAATAGAAAAATCATCACACCCTGTTAGCTTAGAATTTTTATCAGGAATAGCTATTAAATTTTATAAAATGCTTCTCCAGTGTATATTTATATAGCATTATCATAATTCATTACTAATGGTAATAGATGTCTTGATAGTGAACCAGCCTTTATACCTGAAATATATAGAATAGTGCATGATTTAAATCCTCTATTCTATAGCAGTATTAGTAAGGTAAGAAAATAAAATAATTGTCATAAACTTTGAAAAAGAAGAAATAAAACTATGTTTGTCTATGTGACTTATTTGCCTAGAAAATTCAAGGGACTTTAGTAATAAACTATTTGAATTGTAGGTCATTTTGGGAAAGTGGGCAGATGCAAGATAAATATACAAAAAGCACCAACTTATTTTATTATATAACTTGATTTTTGTTAATACTTTATTTAGAATTTTTGCATGTGTATTCATAAGTATGAGGATATATAAATAACCAAAGTGTTTTTTCTACTCTCTGCTCTCACAGAGTCACTCAACATTTCTGAAACCAGATGTGTGGGTTTTCCCCGCACACCAACACAGTTCTGCAGATGGTTTTCCAGTGGACACCAGCTAGGTGGCTGCCTATTCAATTTAATTCTGACACTATCCACCTGGAGATTGCATCCCACAGGTTGAGGGTTCATTCCCACAAGACTGCCCCCACCACTTCAGACTCTGGTTGTAAGCAGAGATTGTGACCTGTGTTTCTGACCAACCAGCTCTAAGTCAGGGTTTCCACAACTCCCTCCTGGGATTCAAGTAACTTGCTAGAGCAGCTCACAGAACTCAGGGAACACTTACTTACATTGACCCATTTATTATAAAGGATACAAAGGAACAGCCAGATGGAAGAGATGCATACCGCAAGGTGTGTGGAAAGGGAAGCAGAGATTCCATGCTCTTCTGTGGTGCCACTCTCCAGGAAGCTCCATGTGTTCAGCTATCCAGAAGCTCTTCTGAGCCCTGTCCTTTTATTTTTATAAAGCCTTTATTACTGCAGCATGACTGATTACATTACTACCCATTGGTGATCAACTCAACTTTTAGCCCCTCTTCTCTCCCTAGAAGCTGGAAGGTGGGTTGGAAGTTGGAACCCTCTAACCATGCCTTGGCTTCCCAGTGACCAGCCCTCAGCCTGAAGATCTCTAGGGGCTCCCAGCCACCAGTCACCTCATTGGCAAATAAAAGATACGCTTATTACTCCAGAGATGCCAAGGGTTTTAGGAGCTTGTGCCAATATCACAACAAGTAATTTCCCAGTTTCCCAATAAGTAATCTCAAGAGAGCAGGGACTTAACCTGTTTTGTTTCCTGCTATTTTCTCTGCCCTAAAACAGTACCTGACATTCTTAGTAAGTGCTCAATAAATGTTTACCGAATGTATGTGCAAGTGAAATTGGTCCATGATGCCCTTTTCTTTGCATCCCCTGTACCTGACTGAGCTACAGAAACTGTGCTGGCTTTATTAAATGACTTGAGACGGAGTTTACTCTGTCGCCCAGGCTGGAGTGCGGCAGCGTTATCCTGGCTCATTGAAACCTCCGCCTCCCGAGTTCAAGCGATTCTCCTGCCTCAGCCTCCCAAGGAGCTGGGATTACAGGCACGCAGCCACCACGCCCTGCTAATTTGTGTATTTTTAGTAGAGACCCGGTTTCATCTTGTTGGCCAGGCTGGTTACAAACTCCTGACCTCAAGTGATCCGCCCACCTCAGCCTCCCAAAATGCTGAGATTACAGGTGTGAACAACCACGCCCGGCATGCTTTATGGTCTTGAGTCGTTTAAATCCTTGTTACACAAAGAGCATGGACCAGCAACATCAGCATCACCTGACAGCTTGTGAGAAATACAGAATTGCAGGTTCCACTTCAGACCTATTGAATCACAGTCTGCATTTTAACAAGATTTACAGGTGATTCCTATTGATGTTTGAGACAGACTGGTTTAAATAACACTGTATTACCTGCTTTTTAAAAAAATAGAGTCAGGTCGCACTGAGCTGGGAAATCACCTGGCACCAGCTTTTTTTTAAGGATAGAGCTTTAATCATTTCTCCAACCTCTTGTAGTAATGAGTCTGTTTAACTTTTTAGGTTCGAAATCCTCAACATTTCCAAATAGTTATTGTAGAGTTGAAGTTAACATTTTCTGTCTCTGTCTCTGTCTCTCTCTCTCTCTCTCTCTCTCTCTCTCTCTCTCCCCCTCACTCTTTCTCTTTCTCTCTCTCTCCTCTTTTTCAGACAGTTTTGTTGCCCAGGCTGGAGTGCCATGGTGTGATCATAGCTCACTGCAGCCTCAACCTCCTGGGCCCAAGCAATCCTCCCACCTCAGCCTCCCATGTAGCTGGAACTACAGGTGTGTGCCATCTAAGCCCAGCTAATTTTTAATTTTTTTATAGAGATGGGGGTTCTCCCTATGTTGCTCAAGCTGGTCTTGAACTCCTGGGCTTAAGCAATCTGCCCACCTCAGCCTCACAAAGTGTTGGGATTACAGACATGAGCCACTATGCCCAGCCAACATTCTCCTTAAATCATTTTTAACCTTTTCTATTTCTGGGGTTATGTCTCTTTTCTTACTCAAAATATCATATACTTGTGCTTTCTTTTTTCTTTAACCTGGTTAGTGATGACTTTATTTACTTTATTACTTTTTTCAAAAAACCAGCTTCTGAATTTATATAACCTTTTGATATGTAGTTTTTGCTTTCTATTTTGTTAATTTCAGCCTTAATTTTTTAACTTCCCTTTTCCTAATTTATCTTGGTTAATTTTCTCTTATTTTTATATATTTTTTCTAAATTATTAAGATGAGTTTATCTTCAGACTCTTGCCTGTATAATGAAAGCTATTTAAATCAATCTATTTTATTCTGAAACTAGCTTTCGCTATATCCTACAGATTCTTGTATAAAATGTTAGACTTTACATTTCTAAGAGTGTGATGTCAGCATTGATTTCTTTAATAATCCAAAAGTTATCTGGCAGCACAATTCTTCACATCCAAGTGGTCAAGATTTTCAGATACTTTTAAAATTATTAATTTATAATTTTAATTATGCTCAAATACTGTGGCCTGTATTAGTCCGTTCTCACACTGCCATAAAGAACTACCTGATGGCCAGGTGTGGTGGCTCACGCCTGTAATCCCAGCACTTTGGGAGGCCAAAGTGGGCAGATCGCCTAAGGTCAGAAGTTCAAGACCAGCCTGGCCAACATGGTGAAACCCCATCTCTACTAAAAATACAAAAAAGAAAAAAGAAAAAAAAGAAAGAACTACCTGAGACAGGGTAGTTCCTCAGGCTGTACAGGAAACATGATGCTGCCACCTTCTCAGCTTCTTGGGAGGCCTCAGGAAACTTTCAATCACATCAGAAGGCAAATGAGACACAGGCACATCTTACACAGCAGAGCAGGAGCGAGGTGGGAGGTGCTGCACTTTTAAACAACCAGATCTTATGAGAACTCTATCAGCAGAACAGCACTAGAGGAATGGTGCTAAGCCATTCATGAGAAACCGCCCCCACATCCAACCGCCTCCCACCAGGCCCTACATCCAACACTGGGGATTACAATTCAACATGAGATTTTGACGTGGACACAAGATCCAAACCATATCATGGCCTATGGTATACCTCTTCTGTTTTTTAATGTATCAAGAATTGCTTAGGCCAGGTGTGGTGGCTCATACCTGTAATCCCAACACTTTGGGAGGCTGGAGGGTCGGGGAGGACTGAATCACTTTAGGCTAGGAGTTTCAGACCAGCTTGGGTAACATAGTGAGACCTCATCTCAACAAAATATTTTAAAAATTGAAATTAGCTGGATGTGATGGCATGTACCTAGAGTCCTAGCTACTCAGCAGGCTGAGGTGGGGGAATTGCTTGGGCCTGAGGTTACAGAGAGCTATGATCGTGGCACTGCACTCCAGCTTGGGTGACAGAGCGAGACCCTGCCTCCAGGGAAAGAAAAGAAAAAGGTTTTCTTTGTGGCCAAATATGGGATCAACTATTTTAAAAGTACCATGATCACATGGGGGGAAATGTGTATCTTCTCTATTCAAAGGATATAAAGATCTTTCTAGATGCTATACACATAAGTGTATGTATGCATGTGGGCACACATGCACACAAATGTTTATTTAATTGCTCAATTCCTAAATGTCCTTACTTATTTTTTGTCTCCTGGATTTGTTACCAGAAAAGGATTCTTGATCCAGACCTCAAGAGAGGATTCTTGGATCTCATGCAGGAAGGAATTCAAGGTGAGTCACAGAGTGCAATGAAAGAAGCAAGTTAATTAGAAGCTACTCCCTTCCAGAGTACGGCACCCTCAGAAAGTAAGCAGAGGAACGCACCATCTTTGTTTTAAGATTTTCTTATGTAGGGATCATAGCTTTGTAAAGACTAAGCTAAGCTGAGTCTACATAAGGGTGAGCAGACAGCATGACAAAATTTATAATATTGAAGTGTGTATGTACATCAAATCATAACTACAATTATATTGAAAGCACATACTGTTATGGATATCGGGACATCTAGACTTTCTGTTATTGTAGGAGTGTGTCCTTGTGGGCATTAACAAGCTGCTGCTTTAGCTGTAAACATCTTAGGACCATGGGTCATGACTGGCAAGGAATGTGCCTTGCTAGTTTTAAGATGGAGTTGATTTTAAAATGGTGTCATTCTGACTCCTCTAGGCTCTTGCTTCCCTAACAGAGATGTCCAAGTTTGATATGCACATGTTAAAATATCTCACTATAATTATTTTGTTTATTTCACTAGTCGATAAAAGTTAAGATTAAGGAATCATACAACAACCCATCAAGACGCAAGAGCTAAAGTAATCCCTTTGTTAAGCACCAAATGAATCAGAAAAACATTAAAGGAATTCTGTCGATAAAACTTTCTATAGCTAAATACATTGTGGATTAAACTATAAGATATTTTCTCATCAGAAAAAAAATTCTTTTTCTGTTGATGTCAAATTAAATCCCTCAAGCACATGAACTACATATCAGATGATTTACCTCTTCCAGCGTGCAAGTGGCAATTATTTCCCTTTGCTCACTTTTAATGTTGGGTTTTATATGGCTGAAAATGACTATGCAATTATAATTCCATTTTTTTAAAAAAACAAGGTATATTAGGCTTTTCTCTCAAGAAACAGAACTATAATGAATACAGTGATGAGGAACTAAAAAGCAATTCAGAAACACTTTTTTATTATAATGCAAAGTCCTCTTAAGCTAGCCTATAAATGTGATTATGAGCAAGTAACTTGACTGCATTGTTCACCTTTAAAGAGCATTTCTTTTCCTTTTGACAAGTCCTCTTTGGGTTTTAAATAAAGGAGTAGATAATACGGAAGACTCAATTGTGTTGTGTCTATGGAGTCATCTCACACAGAAAGAAATGAGTCACAGAAGGAGGGAAAATGCCCTCATGACCACCTTTGCTATTAGTCATATTGGCTTAGAGCTTACAGGGCTGGGGGATACGGCATGTGGAAAACAGTAGGAAAGGACACAGAGGGTGAATATTACTGTAACAACAGGTGTTTACAATTATTCAGCATGTTTACTTTCCACACTGGCACAGCAAATGAGTGGGAAGTGATTCTGTTCCTGGCCAAATGATGGGGTTAATCTTGAAGTTAACTGTTGCTCCAGACGCTTATGAAATGAACTCCCCTAAACCTGTCACTTGTCAGAACGTTTTTTCCACTTTAAAAACATAGGTTTATTAATTAATATAGAAACTACTACTGTTAGTTCTTATCTTTGGAAGAGGGGCTAAATCATTTTCTTTCTCAAAATTATTTTGAATTAAAAGCAACTTGTCTCGTCAAGGATGTCTAACTTGGTCCTAAACCGTATTTAGCATCTACCAAAGTTGCTATTTTCTTTAGCCTGCTCATTGTTGTGTAGTTCCTTAGGACAGAAAAGAAACAAAGAATGCAGATGAAAAAATGTATTAAACCAACTTCACAGCAAAGTTTCCCTTGAAAAACAACTCCTTGCCATAACCACCACATTCATGGAGTGACATCCACCAAGTGCTTTACTCTCATGATTTCATTTAATATTGACATTCATCCTACAAAGTAGATGGTATTACAGTGTCTGTTTTACAAGTGAGAAATCCGAGGAACAGAAAGACAATTTACCAAGTGTTGCACAGCTGCTAAGTGGTAGGTGTGGGATTCGAACCCAGTGACCCCAAAGCGTCTAGTGAGGCTGTCATCTAGGTTGTGGGTCGCTTTAGTTAACGGAGACGCTAAGGAAAATCAGTACTGATTACTGAGGATGGAAGAGGCGCAGATATTTCACCACAAGGCAACTGAAACCCCACTTTTAGGCTGGCCACACAGGAGCCCCGAGGAAATTACGCGCCCCCTTCCTCCCAGCCCCCACGCTGCCCGGGCCCGGGAGGATCAGCGGCCGCAGTGTAGCTGCTGTGGCCCAGATCGAGCCAAGCCCCGTCCCGGTGACAAGCAGCGCCTGCAGAGCTTTCCACGACCCCAAAGCCCAGGAAGGTCACCGCACCAGCGGCCCCGCGCCCTAGCTCGGTCCGCCGCCGGAGGTGCCTGGGCGGGCACCTGGGAGAGAGTCCGGGCTTAGCCTCCTCCATCCCCAGCCATCTGGGACTCCCTCTGGTCACCGCCTCCCAGGTCCCCGCTGGAGCCCCACGGGCGCCTCCCGCACCTACCAGGGAGCCAAGGAGCCCGGAGACCCCCCCGGGGCGCCCTCGTGCCGAGGATTCCGCCGCGGCTCTTGGAGCCGCTTCTCCCCACTCGCTGCAGCCCACCTGGCCCAGCTCTCAGTCCGTCTCCCCGGGAGGTCCGAGAAGGGAGAGGGCGGGCCAGGGCTCCCCCGCTGGCCAGAGCCGCAGCCCCTCTCCCCTTTTCCCCCCCAGGGACCCTCCCCGACCCCCGCTGGGCGCCGCCGGCACCTGCTGCCAGCACCACCTCTGGGGCAGGCCCTCGGGCTCCACCTGGTCTCATCATCGCTTCCCTCACCCGGGAGGATGAGGAAACTCAACCCTCTGGGCCACGATCTGTGCTCAGTCACTTTACATACTTTACTTGGTTTAATTCTTAGGGTTTTAACCCCTGAGTGCAGAGCAGGGAGGATTCAAACAGCCAAACCTGCTGGTCTCTGTGCTCTCGGTGGCGAGAGATTTTGATAGAGTAAGTCGTTTCTTAGCTATACTCCCTGTGTTAACGTAATTAAAACTGGACCACCACCCTCTGGAAAGAGAGACAGCTGGCCAGCACAGGAGCTTTTATGAAGGGGACTAAGGGAAGATAGCATGCCCCCAGCCCTCAGCTCTGCTGGGTAATTCTCAACTTGCCTTTGAACATTAGCAGAAATTCCAGGCTCAGTAACCAGTTTCAGGAAAATGCTGTGTGTGGACACAAGAGAAGGCGCCTTGGCATATGGGAAGCATTCTATCCTGATGGCCACATCCTCCACTCCCGCCTTGGCCTGTGACACAAACACCTAGAGTTGTAAATTCCTCGAGCAAAGTGGTGCATTTTGGCATTTGCCAGGGGTAGTGACTGACACACAGGGAGTCTCAGTGCTGTTTATTTCGTGTCTCTATACCTAGCAGACCATATTTCCCAGTCCTCATATAAGAGGTGGGATCTTTTTTTTTTTTTGGCGACGGAGTTTCACCCTGTTGTCCAGGCTGGAGTGCAGTGGCACCATGTCGGCTCGATGCAACCTCCACCTCCTGAGTTCTAGCAATTCTCCCCCTCAGCCTCCCAAGTAGCTGACATTATAGGCGCCCACCACCATGCCCGACTAATTTGTGTATTTTTAGTAGAGATGGGGGTTTCACCATATTGGCCAGGCTGGTCTTGAACTCCTGACCTCGTGATCCACCCGCCTCAGCCTCCCAATGTGCTGGGATTACAGGTGTGAGCTACCACATCCAGCAGATCTCATTTTAAAGAAATCAGTTGGTATTTCTCTTGGCAAATCTAGCACAGGACTTACTTTTGCTCCCAAAGACTCCTCTTCTCGCTGCTTGCCCACATGCCTGGGCAGCCTAATGATGCTCTCTACGCCCATCTCTCTTTCAGTAATGAGTTCCCATCTCTTCCTCAACAGTGAACACCACTCCTGTGTTCCTTCCATCACCTTTAACTGAAAAAACAAACTGTCTTTACAGAACACTGTGCACACAGGTCAGCCTGACTCCCAGAAATGCAAACTGGAGTTTCAAAAAGGTGAAAACATTATTGGAGAATTTTTGGTATTTTGGAGAGTGCCTCTGGGCAGATCACACACTGTGACAAGTTCTTCAATTGTGACAATTCAATTATGCCTTCCACAAAGAATTGACTTTTCACACTTAACACTGGAGGTTGCTCATTTTTCCCCAAATCTGGAAGTGGATTTGGGATTAAGAGACCAAAGCAAATGCACAGTTCTTTGAGCACTGCTCCCATCCCATGGCACCTGTGTACTGGCAGACAGACACAGACAGGAGATAGGGGGCCTCTGCTGATGGCTTCCTTGAAGTTAGAAGGTTTGACACATGCAGCCCAGAGAAGGCAGTGGCTCCTGTAACCCCACCCTGCTGCCAGCTGTCAGTGGAATAAAAACAGCTGGAGGAGGAGGGAGGTCTCACACTCCAGTCTCCCTAATTTGGATGGCTTTCTGCTAGCAACTGTATTCTTTTCTCTTAAAATTAATCACAAATTGTCATTATTAAGGAAATAGGACATTGGGAGAAAAGGAAATACTTTATATTTAAAAATTTCCCCATCAAGTAATGCTTAAAAATCCTTCAAATGGACATTCATGAAAATGAATCTAAATAAAGATCTTACCCCTTTCACAAAAATTAACTCATAGACCTAATGGATCACAGACATAAATCTAAACCATAAAACTATAAAACTCCTAGAAGATAACAATGGAGAAAAATCTAGGCCAGTTTAGTAAGGACTTTATAACACACCAAAAGCACAATTTATAAAAGACAAAATTGAAAAGTTGAACTTCATCAAAATTAAAAATTCTTCAATTGAGGACAAAGCTTTTTGTTGTACAAACAGAACTGAAATGCAAATTTCTGTCTGGAAGAGATAATAGTGATCTGTAAAATCATGCTGAAGTAAAAACGACTAATGGCAGATCCTCTGTTTTTGTGGTGGTGGGGTAGAGGCATACACATGTATAAGAAAATAGGAAGAAATGCTGGGCACAGTGGCTCATGCCTGTAATTCCAGCACTTTGGGAGGCCAAGGCAGGTGGATCACCTGAGGTTGGGAGTTTGAGACCAGCCTGACCAACATGGAGAAATCCTGTGTCTACTAAAAATACAAAATTAGCCAGGCATGGTGGCACATGCCTGTAATCCCAGCTACTGTATAGCTACCTGGGAGGCTGAGGCAGGAGAATCACTTGAACCCGGGAGGTGGAGGTTGCAGTGAGCTGAGATCACGCAATTGCACTCCAGCCTGGGCAACAATAGCAAAACTCAGACTCAAAAAAAAAAAAAAAAAGAAAAGAAAAAGAAAATAGGAAGAAACAATATTTGTGGGTTAAGGTGGAAGGATCGCTCGAACCCAGGAGTTCAAGGCTGCAATGAGCTATAATCATGCCACTGCACTCCAGCCTAGGTGACAGAGTGAGAACCCATCTCAAAAACAAGAAATTGTGAAATATAAAGGAACAAAGCCTTATCCTACAGTTACACTTTAGCATCCTGACGTGACTTCTCTGAAGGAAACAAGAAAACCTGATGGTTCAGGTCTTGGAACTAGAGTAACTATTTTCTTATTATCAACAGCCAAGACAGTCTCTGTAAATCTCAGTCCCAACCCAGCATTCAATATTAACCATAAATATTTTCATTATTTTTAAAATTTTAATTCGTTATAAAAATAAAATTCTTTTTTTTCTTTTTGAGACAAGTTCTCACTCTGTCACCCAAGCTGGAGTGCAATGGCATGACCACAGCTCACTGCAGCCTTGACCTCCCAGATTCAAGCAATCCTCACCTTGGCCTCCCGAGCAGTTGGGACTATAGGTGTGTGCCACCACACCCAGCTAATTTTTTTTATTTTTTGTAGAGACAGAGTCTCACCATGTTGCCCAGGCTGATCTTGAACTCCCTCCTGGGCCCAAGCAATCTGCCTACTTCAGCCTCCCAAAGTGCTGGTATTACAGGCGTAAGCCACCAAACCCAGACAAAATAAAATTCTTTTTTTTTTTAATCTTTTTTTTTTTTGAGACGGAGTCTTGCTCTTGTTGCCCAGACTGGAGTGCAATGGCGCGATCTTGGCTCACTGCAACCTCTGCCTCCCGGGTTCAAGTGGCTCTCCTGCCTCAGCCTCCCGAATAGCTGGGATTACAGGCCCCTGCCACCACGCCCAGCTAATTTTTTGTATTTTTAGTATAGACAGGGTTTCACTATGTTGGTCAGGCTAGTCTCGAACTCCTGACCTCAGGCAATACACCTGCCTAAGCCTCCCAAAGTGCTGGGATTACAGGCATAAGCCACCGCGCCCAGCCATAGAAAATTCTTAATATTATAGTATGTGAACTTTGTATTTAACGCAAAAGTTTTATTAAAAGAAAAAGCAAAGGAAAAGAAATAAAGGCAAAATTAAAATCGTTATAAAGAACTACTTTTCTAAAATAAAAATAAAAATAACCACCATCTTATAAGCAAACATCTAGCAAATGTAATCAATAAAAAAAGAAGAAACACGAAATGCAAGATATGAGAAAGTGGAATACGAACAACAGAAGTCAAAATGTGGCCAAAAGTCCAGGTGCAGTGGCTCATCCCTATAATCTCAACACTTTAGGAGGCGGACGCAAGGCTCGCTTGAGGCCAGGAGTTCAAGACCAGCCTGGGCAACATGGGGAGACCCTGTCTCTACCAAAAAAAAAAAAAATCAAATCCAGTATATAATCTTTGCTTGCATCTCTCAAAAATATATTAAAAGGGATTCGTTTATACCCAGAGAGACCAATCCTTCTTCAAATCCCCTTCTTCTCTTCCCCAAATCTCCCAGACCACTCCAAAGCTCCCACTTCCCAGATGCCTCAGAGTTTGCCCCAAATATTTACCTCATATGTCTTTTTTAGTCCTTCTCCCCTTTCTCTCTTCACTACATAGATTGGTTTAGCTTCACTAATTTTTTTGTTCTCTTTCCACTTCTCCCATTACTTGATTTCTCTACTACAGGGGATGTTCTGGGAACTGATTCAACAAGCCAAAATTGTAACCATTCTTCTCATTTTCAATTTCCATCTATTCTTCCCCTTTTCCTGATACTTTTGTCAAAATCTGGGGACCAGGCCAAATACATAAATCAATCTATAAATCTTATTCCCCAAACCCATCCCATCATAAATGTTTCAGAGTCAGAGTCAGCCCTGAAAGAGACGCCCTAAGGAACCAAGAGGATTCACCCCCAGAATTCAAGGGTGGTTCAATATTTGGAAACCTAATATAACATTTCATATCAAGATAACTTACAAGGGTCATGGGATCTCAATGGGTGGTGAAAGGCATTTGTAAGTACAAACAGAAAGTTGCTATGGATAGCAATTTTGAATAACTAAAATGTAGTTGGTATCTTGCAGACATTGAGGTTGGGGCAAACAGAGAAAAAGCCACTGCTTTTCTAGATCTACTGTTAGGAACATCAGATCCAGGGCATGAATTACCTTCACGTGTGTCATTCTCAGACTCAAGCAAATCTGGCCTTGAAATCTGGCCTTGCAGGATGCCTGTCTCTGGAGGGCCACAGAACACTCTAATGGAACTGGCATTATTTGTAAAAGAAAAATTATTAGCCATTTTTTGTTTTATCAGATATTAATATAAATAATTGAATGTTGATTGCATTCCTTTGTGACCTATCACTTTTTTAAATAAAATTTGAAGCTTTTTTCACACTTCCAAATATGGATTCACTGTAGCTAATTTAGAAGCATGCACAACAATATAACACAATTTAAATTACCCACATTCTTACCACCAAGAGAGGATCGCTAATTAACGTTTTAGTATATTCTCTCCCAGCATGAATTTGGGAATGCAAGCACTCTTGATGTTTAATTAGGACATAAATTGGTTGCTGGTATTATAACAATCACTTCTATGTTTCAAATCCCTCAATGGAACATCAGAGGCTACTAGAATAAAGAGTTTTGACAGATTCTCCAGGCAAAAGATTAAACTTTGTTTGCCCCAAAGCACTGGAGAAATTAGATGCCCATTGGCAGCAGAGTGACTTTCTGTGTGTAGTTTGGAAAAAAGGCCTGCCAATTGGTTCAAAATAATTAGAGTCTAGGGGACACACACACACACACACACACACACACACACACACATCCCAGCTGAGAAGATCTGCCCTAGATAATCCATGGATTATTGATTTTTGGGGTGCTTCCCTTGAAATTACATGCAAAACATATGGGAAGGGGGATATCGTCTTCACCAAATTCTGGATCTACAACTCCCTCAAAACGTCAGGAGCCCTGGTATATAAAGTCCTTTTCAATTTTAATATTCTGTACTATTTGGCATTGGGGCTTTTATTCTGCCTCTTTAAAAGACAGAAGGCTTGGCAGAGCTGGAAAATAGATGAAGCTAGGTTCTTCTAACAAAAGGTTTGCAGTGAAGCTGACCCATGAAAAATGCAGACACAGCCTTTACTTTACCTAATACCTCTGTGTATTGACCATCCTGCTCTGACAGTGCTTCCTCTAATATCTGACCACCAGCGACTTGACAATTATTGACGTAAAAATGATGCCATTTTTGAAGAATATGCCCAAAAGAAGTGTCTGCTTCCAGTGCTACTTCCAGGTCCTCTTGCGATGAGAACAGTTACTAACTTGGGGTCAGATTAAGAAAATTTGCTAGCATATTTTCAACAACTACCATGCATTTGACATGCCCAAAGACCCATTTCATGAGAGCCAAAATCGGGCTTCAACCTTGGCTGTAGCCAACTTCATTATTATTTTTTTTTTAATAGAAAGAATGTTTTGTTGGGTTTGTGTGTTTTTTGAGACAGAGTCTTGCTGTGTCGCCAGGCTGGAGTGCAATGGTACAATCTCGGCTCACAGCAACTTCTGCCTCCTGGGTTGAAGCGATTCTCATGCCTCAGCCTCCCAAGTAGCTGGGATTACAGGCACATGCCTCCACATCCAGCTAATTTTTGTATTTTTGGTGGAGACGGGGTTTTGCCATGTTGACTAGGCTGGTCTTGAACTCCTGACCTCAAGTGATCTGCCAGCCTCGGCCTCCCAAAGTGCTGGGATTACAGGCGTGAGCCACCAAGCCCAGCTTCCAGCCAACTTTAGAGTCTATTTCACTTCTCAGCCCAACAGAGAGCCTCCTGGTCAATAGTGTATGTTTCGTATTTTTACCCACACTCTGGTTTTCCCTCAAACTTCTATCTTATTAGGAGATCCGTTAAACACACATCAGTCTTATTTTAAAAGCCCCTTATATATTTTACTTTGAAGTATTGATTTGGAAACATAAGATACATAAAAGGGCTTCAAAAACAGCTTTGTCTTGTAAAAGACAATTAAAAATTTATTGTTCAAATGCTGCCATCTGGTGGCCAAACATGGGAGGCCCCGAAAATAGACAATTCATAGAAAAAGTACAGAAAACCCCAATTTCCCTAATCACTTACTTTGTTAGCAAAGATTGATAATTTGGAACATTCTGTTGAAAAATATTAACATGCTTATGTTCTACTAATTCTAACCTGTAAGATATACTTTTTCCCATAAACAATGGCAGCAAGATGTTTCCAAAGTCATATGAAGAAAAAAATGGGCCGGGCGCAGTGGCTCACGCCTGTAATCTTAGCACTTTGGGAGGCCGAGGTGGATGGATCACTTGAAGTCAGGAGTTCAAGACCAGCCTGGCCATCATGGTGAAACCCCATCTTTAAAAAAAAAAGAAAAAAGAAAAAATGAAGGCAAGAAAAAATGTTTAGATAATAAAAATTAAAAGTCAACACCTGTGAAAGGATTTTTTTAAAAAGAAAAAAATGTTTAAATAATAAAAATTAAAGGTCAACACCTGTGAAAAGGATGTTTTTTTAAAAAAGAAAAAAAACTGTTTCTAAGGGCAAAGACAGACTCACTGGACAACATGTTTGACAGTCAAATTCAGATGTAACAGAACAAGTTTTTTCTACATCCATTCCAAGTGTATTGACACAGGTGTCATTCATACAAAATTCTATTGGAAGCCTGTTTTCTTCCGGATTCTTTTAACTTCATTGGGTACAAGATGGAGAACCAAAAAAACTATCTTTCCTAGAGAACCTTATTAGAAACAGGGATCCCACGCTGTAAGCTTGTACATTCGCACCCTATATGGCCCTCAGTCTCAAGTGAGTGTGAGCTAAAAGCTTCTGCCTCCAGGGGGGTGCCTTTTCTCATTCACATAAAGAGGACAAAGAGGCTTTGAGCTACTGTGGGGATGCAGGGATACAGATACCTACTGGGGACTCCCTCCCACAACTTGGGTCTCTTTCCTAATGCCTGGCCAGCTGGAGGGACCATATTTTAGTATTTGACCTATTGACCCTCTCGCTTTGTCATGAACATCTTCCACTTTACCAGTTCTTGAAAGCAACAGAAAAAAGTTGCTAGTCTCTGAGCAATGTATTTGTAACCTAGGGAATGCTTGTGATTGTGGAAATGCTATCAGTAGTAGATAAGAATCCAGCTGTTCAACTGGCTCTTCAGACATCCCCAGATGCCCCCTCCTGTGCCCTGGGCCCAGCCTCTTACCTCCAGAATGCAGCTGGGGAAAGAGCAGCAAGGCTGGTGATCTGGTGACTCAGGACATGGAGGTGCTTCTGGACCCTGGCAACTCCAACCAGCATTGTAAGAGGACCTCCTACAGTTTCTGGGGAAGTTTCTACAAAAGGTCCTTGGCCAGCAACTAATTCTTCAATGTGAATGAATGACAGTTATTTTCTCCAATAAATGTCAAACAGTACAGGTTGGAGGTGGGGGCAGTGTCAACTTTCAATTTGTAGCTGCCAGGACTACAATGCTGCTTTTTGGTTGCTAAAATATTTTTTTCTAAAAAAAGAAAAAGCCAGGCGCAGTGGCTCATACCTGTAATCCTAGCACTTTGGGAGGCCAAGGTGGGTGGATCACTTGAGCTAAGGAGTTTGAGATCAGCCTGGCCAACATGGTGAAACCCTGTCTCTACTAAAAATGCAAAAATTAGCCAGGCATGGTGGTGGGTGCTTAGTCCTCCACAGTGACATGGAACCCCCTCCTGAACATCCCAGATGCAGGTGATGATCCTTCTCTCTTGAGATTCTTAAACCAGGGTCCACAGACCCTACAGCACTTCAGTGGCTCCGTGAACTCTCTGATGACATATACAAAATGTATAAATATACATTATGCTGAAGAGCAGGTTTCACAATTTCCATCACATTTGAAAAAATTTGTCTGTGGTAGAATCTCCAGAGCCCTGCACAAGTCTCCCTCCAAGTTGGAGTTGTTGGAAGCAGAGGGAAGCAGTTAGGCCAGTGCTGACAGATGAGTCCTGAATCTCTAATATCCAGCCATGTCCAGTCTGTGTGACCATGATATGCCAGGCTCTAGAAAATGTCCCTGAATCAGAAGACATCCTTAACGACCACCTCAAGTATGATCTGGTCCCTACAAGGACCATTTGTACCTGGGTATCTCAAAGACAGACCCAGAGGAGGAAAAATACTTACACTCTGAGCCTAAGGCTGGTAGTGTTCATTACAGGTCCTAGACAAGCCACTGGACTGACCTCTGTGCATGAAGAGGGAATGGGAGCCATTGAGGGGACGTCATCTCCAGACCTGGCTCCTAAGACCCTGGGGCCCAAGGGGTTCTGCCAAACTCCTGTAGAAAGGAAGGGCTGATCCCTGTAATGATGGACTCCCCTTCACCTAATGCCAGAGGTCTCCCTGGACTCTGAAATAACCTTGAGCCAGCAGAGGGAAGGTAGGCCTATGACAGGCCCAGGCAGCTAACCAGAAAATGCTATGTGTGTCCTGGCAGGGCACAGCCAAATCTGGACGCTTCAGAAATGCAAGGTGCTTTGAAGCCAAAGGTTCATTTATATTGTGGTTCTCAGACTTCAGTAAAATAAAGTTCACCCTGAATGGTTTAAATCAAGATTCCTAGGCCCTCAGGATTGTGACTGAGTAATTCTGGGGTAAAGCCCAGGTGCTTATATTTCTTTTTTTTCTTTTTTCACCATGTTGGTCAGGGTGGTCTTGAACTCCTGACCTCAGGTGATCTGCCCTCCTTGGCCTTCAAAGTGCTTGGATTACAGGCATGAGCCACCGCGCCCGGCCAGTGCTTATATTTTTTAAAGGGAAACCATTAATTCTCATCTAAGGAGTCCAAGGAGTACATATTTAGAAACTTTCTAGGGGTGGTAAGGCTTCAGATGCAGAGAGAGGCATGGATCAGGTGAATCCTCCTTCCAAGCCTCCACTGAGAAAAGCAGAGGCTTCCAGTTACCATTTATTGCGTCCTCCTCCGTGCCAGATACTGTGCTAAACCCTTTACATAGATTATTTAATCCTTATAATCCAACTCTGTTATGCCCATTTACATATGTGAATTCTGAAGTTCAGAGAAAATAAGTAATTTGCCCAAGATGCCTCAGCTCTGAGTAGCAGAGCCAGGATTGGGACCCAGGTTTGAATCCAGAGCCTGTTCTTAATATGCCCATGATTTTCAAGAGTTTCTGTGCCTGGTACCTGATGACTGCACAGAAAAGGCTATGAAGCCAATCCCCTCTGCAGTAGGGTTGGAGAAGAACCTCCAGAAACCACAGGGTATGTAGACAACCACGGCAGGAGAGAAAGCAGACAATCAAGCAGGCCCAAAGGCCCAGCGTCAAGCCACATTGAAGGAACTATGGATGGATGGGCTAATGAGGTAAGGATTGCATTCCTGGAGTGCAGAAGGAGCAGAGTAAAGAGATGAAAGATGTTGGGTAGTGAGAGATAGACAAAAAGGGCTAAAGGAACTGGATGACCTCAGGAAATCAATGAAATGCCACAGAAAGCTTTTCATCAGCACAGATCCAAGGACCCTGGGTTCTATGGCTTCTGTTGTTAGTCTTGCATTTATACTGTTCAACTGATAGGAAAAATAATGAGTTTGATGCATCAGAATCAATACCAATTTTGGATGGTGCCCAAGACCCATTACGGAATATTAGCTCCTCATCCATTAAAGAGGCATCACAACAGTACCTAACCTTATAGAGTTGTGTACAGTGAGAATTCAATGAGATCATTTGAGCAAAGTGTTTAGCATAATGCAGGGCATATGGGAGTGAGACAAATGTGAGCTGCTACGATCATTAATTATGTAATTATTACTATACCCATGCTCACTAAGTCACCACTGTGGCATCTTGCTTGTAAAACACATTGAGGTCAAATGTCTCTATGGACTAAGGCTTTTTCTCTCCAGAAGCTTTTGTTAAGGGTGTTTCCTTTTTCCTCACAATTTGAGTAAAAAGTCACATCCCCAAATATATCCACAATTTGATCAAAAACAACGTTTTGGTTTTCCCTTCACCTTTAGTTCTAATATTATCCCAAAAAACAACAAAATACAACTGTTTCACCCAAACTCGTTGTCAGGGAAAAATAAAGTAGTGGCTCTGTGCAACTTTTTCATTCACCAACCACCTTTTCATGCACTGGAACGTCCGCTGTGATTGTCGGTTGAACTTCGATAATTTTCACCTACTTAAGAGAGAGCCTCAAACAAATTAACTTTATTTTCAGACAACAGGTCCAAGACGATTTCATAGCTGAATCATAATGAACATGTGGCTGAGTGTTTCCTCGCTAGCCAGGAACCCTTGATTCAGAAGAAAATTCCACTCCCCACACCCTCATCTGGCCTCTTTGCTCACAGTGAAGAACTGAGACAGAATTCCTGAGAAGGGAGCATTTAGGTGATCTGGGATAGAAGGGCATGGAAGGACTTGACAAACTAAGCTCCCCATGAAGGAGGGGGAAAGAATATTACAAAAGACTAACAGAAAACAAGACCCATCAGTATCTTCAAGATAAACAAGAGGCCACTCTAGCTGCTCTGCTTAAAGGGTGTCTATGCCTACAGAGGTAGAGGATAAATCTAAGAAACAGAAATATATAACCAGCCCACTGCTTCCATACTACGCATTAGATCAATGTGAACATGGCTTTGCTCCCACTGGTCAGACCTGACATGGGTCCTAAAGTTGGTGGGGTCAGGTATATTCCAGCCACCCTCACCAGAGAATACATCTAAGACAAACCCAAATTCCTAATTCCTGAACTACTTTGAGCCACTCTACATTGTGGCCACTCAATAATAGAAAAAACTTTGAGAAAAAGCTGCATGTTTTAATTTAGGAAATGAGTAGAAGTTCACAAGCAACCCAGAATAGATGCCAGCAGTTTGCTCCGATCGGCCACACTCGCAGCAACAGTTTAGGCTCTGCAGAGTCACTGTGTCCAGTGCTTCCTGAGATGTTCCTTCAGCTGCGGAATGGAAGGCAGCATCTGCTGGCACTCATGACAACGAAGGGGCAGCTTCAAGAGCTCAGGCATCCCATCTCGGACAGTCACTCTACCAGCCTCTTGTACCATCTCGATCACAGCTGCAAGCAAGGAAGAAAAGTCAAGTCCCAGCTACTCTGGAAAACCAATATGAGATACCAAAAAAAAAAAAAGAAAAAGAAAGAAATCAAAACCATGACTCCAATCAGTATGCCAGGCCAGGTATTCTACCGCTCATAAGCTTGAATTTACACTTACCTCAGGCAAAATGAGCTTGATCAGATTATAAATATGAGCAACCCACCTTTGAAATAATACACTCCTTCAGGACATACTCTAGGCAATCCATGTTACTCTGGCAAGAGCTTATCACAGTGCTTTACCTCTGGTTGGCCCCTGATAAATGACAGCTGCCATTGTGAACACCCCAGCCATGCTTAAGCTCCACAGTATACATACCAGGAAATGCTTTCTTCTACATACACAAAGCCTTCCCCCTGCTATTTCACCACTCCTGACATGAGGGAGACCCGAAGCTCCCACCCAACTGATGGCAGAAGAGACAAAGAATGGTCCACAGCTTTCTTATCCATGAACTCCAATAATTCTCACAACAGCCTTTAAGCCCACTGTTGTCACAACAAAACACTGACCCTGACATTATAGCTTCCTAGGTCCACCAAGAAGGCAACTCACAGCAAAGTGGCAATAATACTACAATCCAAATCATCCAGTTTCTTTTCATAGGGCTCCCTTTATAGGGAACACCAAGTTGTACATAGGTTTTTTAGGTCAGGTTGTTATTCAGGGAAACAATTAAATCAAATACAAGAACAGCTCAGAAAATGAAACAAATGTGAAAACCAAAGAACACTGTTTACCTTGTGATTCTAGGAAGTATTCTGTATTGAAAGAATTCCAATGTTTTTTGTTTTTAAGGCAAGGAGAGTCAAAATCCTGGCTGATCACATGAAGGTGTACATGGCTAGTTGAAAGAAAAAAAACTGGGCATTAAACTCTTTAACAACTATGGCTTAATCAAAATAATTAAGCCATACTCAATTCATACCTTGTATTCACACTCTTTGTATTGATAGTGTGTCCATTTAATTCAACTGAATCATTCATTTACTTAAGAATATTTAATGCTCAATAAGTATGAACTAGGGCCAAACACTGTTCCAGGCACTGAGACTTTAGCAAGAAACAAAATGGGAAAAGCCTCTCCCCTTATAGAAATTTTGTTAATGAGGAAACACAAATAATAAGTAAGCAATTAAATAAACAGAAAAAAACTCAAAGAGTTAACATTGCTAAGAAAAAAATAAGGAAAATGGGATAGAGTACCAGGGGGTAGAAGTTGCCTCTCTAGTTAAAAGTGTTTAGGGAAAGCATCTCCCAGGAAGTGACTTGAACTGAGACAGCAGCAAGGCAAGCAAGGTCTGTGGGAAGAGTGTCTCAGAAAGTGAGGAGGCCAAGAGTAAGGGCCCTGAGATGAGGAACAGCTCAGTGCAACCAAGAAACAGAAAGAAGGTAATATGGCCCAAATGTATGGCCTGAATTGTTGGAGCCAAGCAGCAGAGACATGGCAGGAGCCAGATCATAAAGGGTCTTAAAGGCCAACAAGGGGTTTGCATTCTATTCTGAATCTACTGGGAAGCCACTGAAGGATTTTCAACCAAAGAGTGCTATTATCTGATTTACACTTTTTTTTAAACAACAAAAAACTTGAATTACAAATTTTAAAATAGATCACAAAAAGTGGGCCTGTTTTATTATTCTTAAATTCATTCTTCTGAAAATGTGGCCAAGTGGGGTGGCTCACACCTGTAATCCCAGCACTTTGGGAGGCCGAGACAGGCGATCACTTGAGGTCAGGAGTTCGAGACCAGCCTGACCAACATGGTGAAACTCTACCTCTACTAAAAATACAAAAAACTAACCAGGCATGGTGGCAGGCACCTGTATTCCCAGCTACCCGAGAGGCTGAATATTTTTAAGCTCCTTTGGCAAATCCAATGCTCCATCTGTATTCTTCTGCACCATCTTGTCCATCTTCTTGGCTATGGGAACTACCTCATCCTCTGTGGCTCTGGCAGGTCTTCCCCACACCTAGCCAGCTGGAGGTGAGAAGTGAGTAAAACTGAGATGGAAAGGATGGCAAGAAACAAGCCTCATTGCTCCTGACAGGCTGGGCCGGGCCCTTCCTCACAAACCAAGCCCAGAGGGACAACCTGATTCACACGTTTAAAAGATCACTCTGACTGTTGTGTGAAGAAAGGACTGTAGGAAGAGTAGGGAGGGACATGGACAGACCAGTTAGGGAGGCTGCTACAGCAGTCTAGGCCAGAAAATCACAGCTTACACTAGAGCTGAGCTGTAGCAGCTGAGACAGCAAGGAGCAATCCTATTTTGAATATATTTTGGAATAGAACCAACAGAACTTATTAATGGGCTGCATGTTTTGGGACAGTGTTACTTACTGAGATAAAAAAGGTTAGGTGAAAAAGCAGGTTTGGGGAAGAAAATCAAGAGTGCTCTTTTGGACTTGTTAAGCCAAGTAAAATGCCTTTTTGTATACAGCTTTCACTCTTAAAATCAGTAATATGTCACATTCTCCCAAAAAACAATCAAAATCAGTCAATATGTGTGCAGAACCCAAAATGAAATATAGGCAGTAATAAATAAGCACAGCTGTATTACAAATGAATGAGGAAACCACACTAAAGGGAGTGAGGAAGAAAATATAATATCTAGCTTTGGAGAACAGTGTTTTGACTAGATACCAAAAGGCTAAAGACAAAAAGAACTACAGGCAAGTACTGTACTCTAGTTAGCAAGTGTCTTTCTCACAGTGGTATGGGTAGGAATCCTGTAACTATTTCATGGGTACACTAGGACTGAACAAGTAAATGAATTTATTGTAACTAATGAGAGCCAGGTTTCTCACTGCTGGAAAGCAGTTACAAAAAAGGAAAAAGGGAAACAAGAATGAAACTCACGGAGTTGGAATGGCATCAGAGATATCAGTATGCACTCATGGTTTTCCACATACAAATAAAGGTAGATAAACACAGAATTATAGGGCTCTGTGTGTGTGTGTGTGTGTGTGTGTGTGTGTGTGTATGGGTTAGGACTCAAACATGTATTTCTGTCTCTATTGGCTGAGAGGACCTAGAAGCAAGGACACCCTGGAATCAACCACTTCTCTCACAAAAACCTAGTGCCCAAGTCTTGGTTTATAAATACCATTCTCCCTCCCTTCCCCAAAAAAAAGACCTAGGTCTCTTTAGAGAAGTGGTTCATTCCAGATAAACCTGGAACATCTTGTGGGGCCACAAAATCAAGAATTGCCCCAAAGATGCTGGAAGTATATCAAAGTGACATAAGAGGTGACCTAAAGGGGCTTTCAATAACCAAAGCTGAACAATTTGAGCAACAAAATAATTATAGTACTGAATTATAACCTATAGAATAAACATCCATGAATCCATACTATTAAATGATTGAATAAACCAACTAATGAGAAGACAGAACAGCTCTTTCACACAGAATAATTTCAACTAATAAGTTAGATGAAGGAAGTATAAAGTCACCATAGAGTAAATACAGTAACTATTTCAGGCAAGATGCACCAATAGATGCTAAAATCAGGTGCAAGTTTGAGGAGAAATAGTAGCACAGTCTCAAAATATCTCCCCCAAAATATTCATCAATTTAAAAAAAAAAAAAAAAGAAAAATAGTAACTTTGAAGATGGAAACCCGGCAGACACCACCTTAACAAAATAATCACAGTTAACATCACCAGTAATTAACCAACTCAACATCATGCACCCCCTAATATATTGAAAAAGACACAATCAGAAATATCACTTCAGTTATTTTTTTAAACAATGCATAATGTCAATCTAATCATGAAAAAAATTAGACAAACCCAAATTAAAAGACATCTTAAAAACAATTAACCAGTATGCATCAAAAGTTCAAGGTCATGAAATCCAGGAAAGTAGGAATTGTCACAGATTGAGGGAGACTAAGAAGAGAGAACAAATAAATGAAATATGAGATTGGATTCTGGAGTAGAAAAAGAACAATACAGGAAAAATGGGTGAAATTCAAATAAGGTCTACAGTTTAGTTAGCAGTGGTATATGGAAGGTCTTTGTTTTTATATTTTCTTAATTGAAAACATTACTTTTACAATAGGAAAAATTATTTTACTTACTTATCACCTTTTCCTTTCTAGCATGTTTATTCAAAATTACATCACAGAGAGTGAAAAAGGGTATATGAGTAACAACTTTGCTTACTGGCTCATTTTGCCTCCCATAGAGAGGCACAGCCTACCACAGCTCTTGCTGTGAGCATTCTCCTTAGCACAGCAACATTCATCGTATGAAAAAGGTATGAGCGCTATGATCAATCACTATGTGAAAAGGGCTTAGTGGCTAAGGGCTCTGTTAGCCAGGGGCTCTGCAACAGGAAATAGGATTATGGGTGACTTTCCCTCCTAAATTTTCAAATAAGGCTTTAACAACAAAAATATATTTTTAAAGTAAGGCACAATATACATCCACCCTATGACCTAACAATTCCATCTCCAAACATTTATTCTTTTTTGAGACAGGGTCTCACTCTGTTGTCCAGGCTGGAGTATAGTGGCACTATCACAGCTCACTGCAGCCTCAACCTCCTGGGCTCAAGTGATCCTCTCACCTCAACCTCCCAAGTAGCTGGGAATACAGGCATGCTCCACCACCCCTACCTAATTTTTTATATTTTTTGTAGAGACAGGGTTTTGCCATGTTTGCCCAGGCTGGGATCCCTAAATATTTACTCAAGGGAAAAAAAAATAAAGTACACATGTCCATGATATACACAATAACACACATGAATCTCAAAATTATGCTGACCCAAAAAAGGCAGACCAAAAAAGAGTATGTATTGTATGATTCCATTTATATATGGTAGCCCTAGAAGAGACAAAAACTATCTATGCTGAAGGAAATAAGAGCAATCCTTGAAGGAGGATTGACTAGAAAGAGGCACAAGGGAACTTTCTGGGATGAGAGGATAGACATCTTCTGTATCTTAATTAGAACGATAGTGGCAAGATTGTACGCACTTATGAAAACTGATCAAACTATACATCTTATGTACCACATCATATGTAAATTATGCCTCAATTTAAAAGAATCAGTATTGACTAGGGGAAAATCTGGCACAAAGATTTCATCTGTGTCAAGTAGCCAGTAACCTAAGTTATAATTATTCACCTAAGTAAAAAGTGAGTGTTGGTAGTTAAAAAAAAAAAATAAGCAGAGAAAATCCTGTCACATGCTACAACATGAATGAGCCTTGAAGACATTATGCTACATAAGCTAGTCACAAAAGGATAAATATTGTATGATTCCACTAATATGAGGTACCTAGAGTAGTCAAATTCATAGAGAAGGAAAGTAGAATGGTGTCTGCCAGGAGTGGGAGTGGAAATGGTAAATTATTTAAGGTACAGAGCTTCAGTTTGGGAAGAGAAAACAGTTCTGGAGATGGATGGCCGTAACCGTTGCACAGTAATATAAATATAGTAATGCCAATGAATTGTACACTTACAACAGGAAAAATTATTTTACTTGGCTAAAATGTAAATTTTGTTATGTATATTCTCTCACAGTTTTTAAAAAACAAAATAAAAACTCTAAAATCTGGACTCATCATCTTATTGTTTAAATCAGAGGAACCATGGAGATCCATCTTGCTTGTATTCTTTGAAAAAAAATCAGTCATTCCTTTCTGAATCATTCTGGGCATAAGCCACAGGAAAACGGACTCTACACTTTTATTTTATTTTCAAATCCTGGATCTACTAAGCTGTCATTACTGCAGTCTATGATGTTTGTTTCCTTCAGAGTAATGGTCCTTAATCATTCTGAGGTTACAGATGCTTTTGAAGAATCTGATAAAAGCCACTGACCACAATTCTTCATCTGAGGATAATTAAGCTGCTTCATCTAGTTCATATATTTGGCTCTCAAAGGTTTATATTTTGAGAGGAACAAAGAACCAAATCTGACTGAATTATAGGCAGAAGTGGGAACTCAAAGCTTGCATGCAAGTCAGGCAGAGAGATGGAAGCTTCAGTCCACCTGCTTTGGAAAAACTCCATCCCACTTCTCTGGGGCTCAGTGCAATCTGCACCCTCAGCAAGCCCAGGCTGAATCTATCTGCCCACCTAGACAGAACCAGGAGCCACCAGCACTACCCACATGGCTTACCTCATACTTGGAATGGCGTGGTAGCCCAATCGGAAGCGGAGTTTGCTGGACCCAGCAATATCTACAATCACCTTTTCCCCCACAGTGTGCATATGCTTGAGGAGTTCAAGGTGTTCCCTGGTCACGGCCTTCAGACTGGAAATGGAGGTCCATGGTAAGACCAGCCAATGGTAACGGGCCTTCGGGTATTTATCCTTTATCACCACCACCTGCTCATCTTTGTAAACCTAGCAGAGGGACACAAGAGAAGGAAACAGACATCTACTAAGAATCTTCTGTGGGTCTGGTTCTGTTATATTCACTAAGTCACTTAATTCCCATAGTCTTGGGCAAATGGTTTTAGTAGCCCAGTTTTGAGAGATGAGAGCACTAAGACTCAGACAGGTTGAGTGTCTTGCACAAGTCACATAGTTCCTAAGAGGGAAATCTAGGATTCCAACTCAGATCTAGTTGACTCCAGAGTCTGTTTTCAACCACCACACCACCCAGAATACACAGAAGATGCACAGTACAAAACAGTTCCCAAAGATCTGATGTAAAATCTCTGTAGACATACATAAATTCAAAAGCATCCTTCTCCAATCCAACATGACAGACTGTGTGACACACACACATGGGTTCCAGTGAGCTCTATTAGACCTGCCCCTTGACAACCAAGAATGTAACTGAAGCGGAACTCAAAGGCTCCTCAAGGATGATGCCTGACTGTTAATGCCGGGGCAGCACAGTACTGCTGTCACAGTATATTATTTCTGACGCTCCCCTGAAAAGAATCACACTAAGGTTAATGCAACTTCCCTTAAAGTACCCAGAAGTTTAAAAGGGACAGGCAGAGGGGATATTCATTTGAAGAAGTTAGCTTTTTCTCCAAACAATTCCAGTTGCTACCTTACTGCCAATGGTAAAAGCCTCTTGTTCTCACAGAATAGCCGAATAAAATGAATCTCATTCAGAAAGACTGATATCCTTTGATTTCATTTGTAATTAAGACCTCTGTGGAATGGTCATTTACAACATGAAATGTATTGAAATTCCAAAACTGTATTCTGACCTGCATTTTAGGGTCCTGCATAGAAATCTTCAAGCCTTGACTCCAGTGGCCCAGTGATTCCTAAAAAAAAAAAAAGCAATGTAAATTGCAAATGCCAATAATTAAATTTGGCAATAGTCAATACTGTGTGATAGCAAAGTCCAACTAAACTTGGAAATAAGCTTAGTTTTTGAGAATTAAACAAGATTCACTTGATTTTATGTCACTCCACTGCTTTCCTATGTTCTCTTTTTTGTGTTTTTTTGCTTTTTTGTTTTTTTTTTTTTGAGATGGAGTCTCGCTCTGTCACCCAGGCTAGAGTGCAGTGGCACCATCTTAGCTCACTGCAACCTCCACCTCCAGGGTTCAAGTGATTCTCCTGCCTCAGCCTCCCAAGTAGCTGGGATTACAGGTGCCTGCCACCATGCCCAGCTGGCATTTTTGTATTTTTTAGTAGAGATGGAGTTTCACCAGGTTGGCCAGGCTGGTCTTGAACTCCTGACCTCAGGTAATCCACCTGCCTCCACCTCCCAAAGTGCTAGGATTACAGGAGTGAGCCACCGCACCTGACCCTATATTCCTTTTTTTCTTTTTTTTTTTTTGCTCTTGTTGCCCAGGCTGGAGTACAATGGCACGATCTCAGCTCACTGCAACCTCTGCCTCCCAAGTTCAATCAATTCTCCCACCTCAGCCTCCCAAGTAGCTGGAATTACAAGCGTGCACCACCACATCAAGCTAATTTTTGTATTTTTATTTTTTTATTTTTTTTTTATTTTTGAAAGAAAGAAAAAGAGAGGAAAGAAAGTGAGAGTTAAAGAAAGAAAAGAATGTATAAGAGAAAGAGAGAGGAAGAGAAAGAGGGAGAGAGAACTGGATTCTTGTTCCATTGCCCAGGCTAGAATGCAGTCTAAAAATGGGTATTAAAAACCTCTTTTATGCCAATAATTGTGCTTAACAATGGACACAGGAAGGAATAAGAGATGAAAATAACAAACAAGCAGCCAACCAATATTTTATTTAAACCTGTGAAATGCTATGCAATTGCTGAG
>CAUYLG010045393.1:0-12400 GCA_963573385.1 Cacajao melanocephalus | reverse complement strand
AGCTCTGTTGGAAAATCCATTTTTACTTTAAACAAAGTCATCCTGCAATTTTTGGATAATGTCTATCAAAATCAAGAATACTTACAGCAAATAAGCAGTACCATCTTAACAAATACCAGAATCCTTTTTTTTTTTTTTTTTTGAGACGGAGTCTCACTCTGTTACCCATGCTGGAGTGCAGTGGCACTAACTCGACACACTGCAACCACAGCCACCCAGGTTCAGGCGATCTTCCTGCCTCAGCCCCCGCTAGTAGCTGGGATTACAGGCATGTACCACCATGCCCAGCTAATTTTTGTATTTTTAGTAGGGATGGGGTTTTGATATGTTGGCCAGGGTGGTCTCAAACTCCTGACCTTAGGTGATCTGCCCACTTTGGCCTCCCAAAGTGCTGGAATTAGAGGCATGAGCCTCCATGCCCGGCCTTTTGCCCACTTTTTAATGGGATTTTTTTTCTTGTAAATTTGTTTAAGTCCCTGTAGACTCTGGATATTAGATATTAGATGGATAGATTGCAACAAATTTCTCCCATTCTATAGATTGTCTGTTCACTCTGGTGATCCTTTCTTTTGCTATGCAGAAGCTCTTTAGTTTAACTAGATCTCATTTGTCAATTTTTGCTTTAGTTGCAATTATTTTTGGTGTTTTTATAATGAAACTAACTCAAGATGGATTAAAGACTGAAATGTAAAACCCAAAACTAGAAAAAAATCTAGGCACCGTCATTCAGGATATAGGAATGGGCAAAGAAATATGAACCATTACCTTTGTCTACCAGATGAGGAAAAGCAAAAAAAGATTTTTTTTTTAAGAAATATGAACCATTTATAAGTTTTTCCATGAATATTCATATAGCAACTAATAAGCAATTTACAACAACCCTATGAGACGGATACTTGTATTAACCTCATTTTGCAGATAATGGCATAGAGAAGTTAAGTCACTGGCCCAGTGTCACACAGCAAGAGGTAAAGATGAACCTCCAACTCAGGCTGTCTGACTCTAGAACCCATGATCATTAAGCATTATTCCATCATTTTATCATCAATAACGAGGAACAAAAACATAAGAGATTCAAGAAGAAATGAAGGGAAGATTACACATTAGTTTGTATGTGTGTTTGTGTGTGTGAGACCCTGTTTCAAAAAAAAAAGAATTTGTTGAAACGAAGCCACATGCAAAATTGATTGGAAGGGCAAACAACCACCTCAGAAAATGTGAAAGAACAAAGATTTCTCCAGCAGCCAGAACTAAAGCAAAACTCAACTCAGAGCAAATATCAATAAGTCTGATAACACATTTCTAGGAGGAACGGGTGAAATGGCACCATTATAGATTGCTGGTGGTAGTATAAATGGGCAAAACTTCTCCAGAAAGCATTTTTGTAATACCTTGTCAAAATTCCAAATGCCAAATGTACACACCTTTTGAGAAATGTATTCTAAAAGTACTTTGACATAGGTGTGAAATAATATAAGTACAAGAGTATTCACAACAGCACTGTTTGTAATGGCAAAAGATTGTAAGTCACCTAAATGTCCACCGATGGAAATTGACTGGATTATGTATATTTGTACAATGTCTATTCTGAAGACAAAAAAAAAAAAAAAAATTTAGCAGGTCCTTTTACTTATAATGCACATTCAAAATAGTATTAAAAGCAGTTTATATATGTAAAATATATATGTATTTTATATATGTATAAAATTACACATACATATATTAGAAATAAAATCATAAGCCCTCAACTGACGAAATGGACCCCCTGTTGGCCAAGGAGACACCAGAGAAACCTTAAAAATGAGTTCTTGGCCATGACAGGAAAGGAAGTCAGACAGGCCTCATTACATCTCCTCCCTTTTGGAATTTAGACACAACTGACTAGCAATAACGTTACAATAGAGATCAAAAGACTGACAATAAAATGTGGCAATAAAATACCCAGTTATAAACAGGACCTAAAGCCATGCAAGGCAAGGGTTAGGTCACAGCTGCAGGCCATCAGTCTTGCTAAGCAGGTCATTTTGACCCAGTATATTGAGGCTGGCTCTCACCACCAGACTCTGACACAGCATCCTTATCTTAATTTCAACGTTACTTTCTGCTAACTTTAAGTTTTTAGACAAAGCTTTATTCCTTTAACTAATTGCACATAAAAAATCTCTGAACCCACTACGACCTGTAGGCCCCCACTTCAAGATATCCCACATTTTTGGGCTAATGTATAACCTTCATGTAGTGATTTATGGTTTTGCCTGTAACTTTTGCTTCCCTAAAATGTATAAAACAAAGTTACATTCTTGAATTCTTGACCTCCAGTGATCTACCTCCTTAGGCCTCCTAATAATGCTGGTATTATAGAAGTGAGCCACCATGCATGGCCATAGATAGTTACATTCTGACTGCCTCAGGATCAGTATCCCTCCTGTAAAACAAATCATGAAAAGGTAGATGGATTAGAGCATAGTCTGAAATTCCACAAGTGACAGAAGGTAAACCTAAATCCGGATGTGTAAGTGAACTCGTGTGTACGGTGGTGACGGCAGTGGCTGCTGCCATCATGTCTGCTGCAGCAGGGAAGTGCAGCTGGGGCTGCACACTCCTTGGAACAAGTGGGAGCCCCACCAATTCTGAGTTGGGATGGGAGCTCCCTGTGCAGCTGCAGCTGCTTAAACCACAGTTGCAGACCCAGGCCTCCTGCTCTACAGAGCAGGCAGGAGCCCCACCTTCTGGGGCGGAGCTACAGCAGCCCAAAATGCACCAATGGATCCAAGCCTCCCTTTATTCTTGGGGTGGCTGGGAACAGGGAACAGGTATCTGCCCTCCGAGGTGTAGCTGCAGCCATGGCAGCTGTGGCTGCAGACCTGGGCCTCTGGCTCCAGAAGCAGGAAGGAGCTGGGGACAAGCAGGACCTCCACCCCACCCCACACATCCCTATCATGACCCCCCATTCCCCACCCCAGCCCTGCCCTCCAACCCTCAACTCCTACCCCACCCCCGCCCCCACTGCCCATCCCTGCAGGCTCAGCGGCATCTGCTTCCACTGCCTGGCCTCTCTCCACTCCCCACCCCTGCTCCGATCTCAGAGCAGGGTTGGAACCAAGCCCCAGGATCATGAATGGCAGCAGGAGGCAGAGTCCTGGGCAGAAGGGGGTGAGGTCCTCAGTAAGGCCCCACCCTCAGGAGGCTGAGACAGGATCACATTAGCCCAGGAGTTTGGAGTTACAGTGATCTATGATTATGGCACTGCACTCTAGCCTGGGTGACAGAGCAAGATACTGTCTCATAAAAAATAACAAAAATATTAAAGTTAAAAAAAGAGAGGCATGACACCAAAAGCACGAACAATGAAAGCAAAATATATTGGACTTCATCAAAATAAAAAACATTTGTGCCTCAAAGAACACAATAAAGAAAGTAAAAATGCACAGTGTATTAGTCTGCTGGGCCTGCCATAACAAAATATCACTGTCTGGATGGCCTAAATAACAGAAAGTTATTTCCTCACAGTTCTGGAGGCTGGAGGCCCAAGATCAAGGTACTAGCAGGTGTGGTTTCTTCTGAGGCCTTTCTCCTTGGCTTGCAGATGGCCACCTTCTCTCTGTGGCCTTCCTACTTTCTTTCTGTGGCCATCTCCTCACATGGCCTCTCCTCTGTACCAATGCATTCCTGGTGTTTCTTTGTGTCCTAATCTCCTCTTCCTTTATTTTGTTTTTGAAATGGAGTCTTGCTCTTTCACCCAGGCTGGAGTAAAGTGGCATGATCTTGGCTCACTGCAGCCTCTGACTGCTGGGTTCAAGCAATTCTCCTGCCTCAGCCTTCCGAGTAGCTAGGATTACAGGTGCCTGCCACCACGCTTGGCTAATTTTTGTATTTTTAGTAGAGATGGGGTTTCATCATGTTGGCCAGGTTGGTCTTGAACTCCTGACCTCAAGGTGATCCACCTGCTTTGGCCTCCCAAAGTGCTGGGATTACAGGTGGGCGTGAGCCACTGTGCCTGGCCTCCTCCTCTTCTTTTTTTTTTTTCAATGGAGGAGAGCTTTCTCTGTTGCCCAAGATGGCCTCAAATGTGTAGCCTCACCTCCTCAAGAGCCAGGATAACTGGCCTGAGCAACCGTGGCACCCTTATGGCTTCATTTTAACTTAATTACGTCCTTAAAGGTATCTCCTAACATAGTCACATATATACTGGGGGTTAGGGTTTCCTTCACATATGTACTGGGGGTTAGGGTTTCACTTCTACAAAGTGTAGATTAGTGGTTGCCTTGGTTTGAGGGAGAGGGGTGAAGCTGAGAAGAAATGGGAGGTGACTGCTAATGGGTACAGGGTTTCTTTTGGGAGTGATGAAAAAACTGTTTAATTAATTGTCATGCAAACCTGACAAAAACAAGCAATGGGGAAAGGATTCCCTGTTTAATAAATGGTGTTGGGAAAACTGGCTAGCCATGTGCCAAGGGGTACTTCTGATGCTCACAGACAGGGATAGTAACTGAAAATCACACAAGAGACAGGAAAGCTAAGTGATTTTGAGAGCACAGAATCTATGGCAAGGTTGTCTGGGTTCAAATGAGTGATCTACCACAGAGTAGATAAGTGATCTTGGGCATATTTTTATCTCAGTTTCCTTCTCTAAAAATGGGGCTAATAATAGTATCTAATGCATAGGCTTGTTATGATGACTAAATGAATTCATGTTATAAAGTATTATAAAGTTTTTGATAAAGAAATAAAATATACTGAGATAAAAGTTATTTGTTATACTCTAAGTTATAGTACTCAATATTTCTAGAGATTATGATTTATTATTGTGCTGTTAGAACTATAAGAGAACATTTGCTTTTAACAAAAAAAACCAACTGCAAATGTTGATAAATTTCAGATGAAGAAAGTGAAAATAAGAGCAAAATATTTAAATGAAGTAGAGGATAAGTACGCTATGAAGTAAATCAATGAAATTCTTTTATTGTGATGGTTTCTTACAGGTGTTGCTAACTGAGGCAACCTACAAAGCTTATGAAACTATGAGACAGCAGGCTTTAAAAAACTTTGCAACATTGATGGAGTAGATATGATTTAAGGATTTCACTAATGGCTTTATTTATGTTCCAAAATAGGTGGAGAAAAACTTGGTCGATATTTTCTCTTCAGGCGGTGAGAACAGGTGGCCACCCTAATCTCTACAGGTCCAGCACTTGGCATTCCCTTGACCAAGCAGCCTGAAGAGAAGAGTCAATTTGTGGGAAGAATAATTGTTCTGTTTTGAGTTTATAGTTTATACCTTTTGGAGATGTTTATTAGTATGCTGACCAAGCATTCCAATTTGCCCAGGTTTGCATGGGTTCATGCTTATTGTCCCAGCTTTCTTACTAGTAGTAAATTAATTCACTTACAAAAGTTTCTCAATTTGGATGGCAAATTATTAATTGATCTTACTGTTAACTTTTTCATTAGACAATATGTTGCAAATCTGGACTGGCCAATACTAAACTCTTTTTGTTTAAGTTTAAATATATTTTACAGCTTCTTGGTTTTTCTAGCTCTGATTCAATGAACATATATTTTTCTTCACATTGAGAGAAAACCATTTTGGAATTGGCTATTCATTCTTCATAAATTACATATATTTTTTCCAGTGATGCTTTATCCATATGGCACCTTAGGATATTTCAAAGTGCCATCAAACACTTTTTTTTCTTATGTCTTATTTGAGACAACTTAATCTGTTTATAATCAGGAAATACACATTTTTCTGTCATTGAAAATTCTTGGTTATTTCTAACTTACATGTGTGCAATTATTCTAATATTCCTAATATTCTGTTTTTAGATAATAATTATGGATAAGAATTAATGTTAATAGGTAGGAAGGGCAATTAATAAATTTACTCTGCCCAGTTTGTTATCAAAGTATATGGATGGGCCGTTACTGGCAACTCAAAGTATCTATACTCTAGATACTTCATAGAAAATAAAAACTTAAAACTCTTTGCCTTTTAACCGTAAGTACAATTTGGAATGTTAATCCTTAAGGAATACTATCTGAACACAAGCAGTTCATCATTTTCTCTAGATATTCTATTTTTTTTCTTGGAAAAAAACAATCACAGAGCTGCCCACTTGAATTATAGTGTCTTGAATTTCATAGACTTGTTTTTATGCAACTATGCTTCAGCTTTATCCTTGGTTTTGGAGTAAGAGCCAAAAAGAAAAGAAAAACAAAGATAATTAATATATTTATTTCAGTGCTGGCCACTATACCACCCAATATCCTCATTATTAGGATTTAGGAAATCAATCCTCTTTAGTCTTATGCACTCTATGAATCTTTTTACTAATTTTGTATAAACTGTTTGTTGGACCCTAAAAAAATTAGAGCCTAATTTTTGAACAATTCTAACAGAAATAGAAAATGGCATGTAGTTACCTCACCCGGCCTTATTCTTATCTTTTTGTTCTGTTTCCATGATTCTTTCAATTATTTGTATTACTCTCTAGTCTTATAACTATTTTTATATGCAAATCTCAAATCACAAATGGATTATACTGTAACTAACTAAATAAGTCAACTCAAATTTGTCATTTCAATAGTTAGAATTCCATTTATATGCCTGTTTTCAGGACGAGTCATTTGATATAAGATATTCTTTTTCTCTTCAAAATATTAGTAAATATCTATAGATAATTACATTTGAAATTCGTAAGTCAATCAGACATAGCAAATATATTTTAGATATTAGATGCAAGCAAAGACCTCATTGCTGGAATAGTAAGCACTGAGAATTAAGGAATAAACAATCACATAACCACTACCTGTATTAATTTGTTTTCAATTCTTAGAAGACATTTAAAGGGTGTTGTCATTCATTTTAAATATTAAATGGAGGGAGGAAGTTAGCTTTCTTCACAGACAAATCTAAATCAGAAATTTCTAAAAGCAGTTATACTGATTTAGGCATAGTATATGTTTAAGAAATATGTTTAATTTGCATTGAATATATTAACTAAAACACAGTTAAGTCTATACCTATTTTATTTAAAAGTTAGAAATAGAGACCGTGGATTATTAAACAATAGTCTATATGATTTATGGACATAAATGGTAAAGTATTTAACCTAGTTGCTTTGAAAAAAATCACTCAATTTAGTTAGAATTCCCTTACTTAAGACACTACAGATATATAAAGTACAAAATTATATAAAATTTTTTCCCCAAATCACTGAAAATATGAAATAAAATGTATTTATTGAGTATTTACTATATCTATTCAGCCTAGCTGAATTCTGTGGAAGATGCAAAGAAGTATAAAACATGACCTTTACACATAAGCTTTACTGTCTCATCCAGAAAGCACAGTCTACAGAAATAGATAAAGACTAATACAAAGAGGATATAAGTGGCTAGCCCCATCAGAAGCCCAGATATGTGTATGATTCCTAATTTTTAAATATTTTTTATCTATAATGTCTTATTGTCCTCTTCAAGTATTAAATAGTACTTGAGGTAGAAAATTATAAATTGGATTACATGATGCAAAGTGGCAGGGTCAAAGAACATCTTGCAGATAAGGAAATGTCACGAGCCATGCAGGAATAAGAACACTGTGAAGAGAATGCTGTAGGTTGACTTGCCTAGTTGGGAAAATAGCTTGGATTGAGCACTCGTGGGCATTAAATCTGGAAGGTTTGTTTGGATTACCAAGCTAAAGTGATGGAGACTTAGGTGGTTTCATAGAAAAAGAGATGCTAAGTGGAGGAATTAATTGTGGGGGAAAATTATTGTTTCTAATTGAATTTTAATTGTTTGGTAATTTATGTTGGGTAAAACTTATGTGTAAAATTTCCTATAACATTTTAAAATAATGAATTACTGCTTTGGAACTCATGGTACATTGTTAGAGTAATTATTCCCAATTTATTCAGTGCTCTCTATAACCACACCTTGCATCATTCTCTCCACACTCAAATTCTTGGCTTGACTGTGTTACTTGATTTAGATAATAGGCAATAGCAAATTTATATGAGGAGAGATTTAAAAAATATTTACTCGTTGGGGCCTGCCCTCTCTTATTCTCTTGGAACCCAGCAACTTCCATGTCAGTAAGTGCATTATCCAGCTGGAAGATGACAGGCAACATGGAACAGACAAGCCATTTTAACTGATTTACTCCCATCCATAACTCTAGCCAGTCCCCAACTGACCTAAACGCTGACCACAGGCACAAAAATAAACTCAGCTCAGATCAGCAGAACCATTCTGTTTCCAGCTCAAATTGCTGACCTGTGGAACTGTGTGCTAAATAAGTGGTTGTGTTAAGCCTCTTAGATTTTGGTGATATTTTTACGTAGAAAAGGTTTTTTGATAGAAAGCTGCATAAATGGGATTTCAATTCGCTATATTCTTTAATATGAATATTGTTTCTTTCATATTTATTATGTTTAAAAAGACATAATGATTGCTAAGATTTTGATAATTATTTACCATATGTCATATGATAAACACTTTGTGTATTAATTATCCAATTCTCATAAAACCATATTTTTATATATATACACACACATATATATGTATACCCACATATATACACACTCAAAGACATTATGCTCTTGATTTTACAGTTGAGGAAATTGAAACTTTAAATTAGAACAGTTTTTTTGCAAGGTGAAGTAACTTGACTATGGGTTCATACTGAATTTCAGCAGTGCTTGAAATTCAGACTCATATATGCTACTTTCATGGCCAGTGCTCTTAAACATTCTCCCCTGTGAGTCATCCCTTGTATCAAATTCTTGAGTTATTTTAAGAAAATCTACAAAAGCAAAAACTGTATATTAATGAGGGTAACAAGAAGATAAAAAGGACTGTTAACATTTCTTACTACATAAATTTTGTATTATAATTTTGCTTCTGGATTATTATATTTCCTTACCACTTTTTCTTTGTTCTGATTCTTCATTTAGAGTTTATTCTGCTACAGTTCATATGACACTCTGTAAGCTGTTTTATAACTTTAATAAAATGATAAATATACACAAAATAATGGATGATTAAAGTTGGAATTGTAACAAGCTATGAAAATATGAGAAGATCTGAAGGGCTAAATTATTTTTTCAGATTTTCTGGCACAGAGCTCACCTGACTATAAATATGGGCTCAGCATGGATTTCTGGACAGCCAATCTCATTGGTATAATGTGAAAACTCATTGTGTTTAAATTTACATTTTCTCAGTAATACAAATATACTTGAGTATCTTTTCACTTTTTATTCACCATTTGGATTTTCTCTATAGTGAATTGCCACCTCAAAAAATTATTTCTTTTATTTCTCTTGGGTTTTCTATTTTTGTGAACTCTGGAAATAACTTCTTTCTTTAATGATTAGCCAACACTACTTTTGTTGTTGTTATTGCTCAAATTTTTCCAACTTTGACCATTGGAAACATTTTCAGTTTCTTCCTTGTGAACCTTTCACATTATCCTAATCATTGTATTGATAGACATGTAGGATGTATTCAATTTCAAGCTATTATGAATAATCATGCTGTAAGCATTTTTGTAATATCTTCTGATGCAAATGTTTATGTGTTTCTGGTTGACCCATATGAAATGGCTGATATTCAAATGGATTTTGTTGTCCAAAACTATAATTTCATATGGCTCAATCTAGTGTTGGGTATGGAAGAGTAGAATGTCTGGATCATAAGGAATGCCTGTATTCAACCTTAATAGATCATGCCAAATAGCTTTTTATTTTTGTCTTTTTGAGACAGAGTCTTGCTCTGTCGCCAGGCTGGAGTGCAGTGGCACGATCTCGGCTCACTGCAACCTCCACCTCCTGTGTTCAAGCAATTCTCCTGCCTCAGCCTCCCGGGTAGCTGGGACTACAGGCACATGCCACCATGCCCAGCTTATTTTTTTTGTATTTGTAGTAGAGACGGGGTTTCACCATTTTGGCCAGGATGGTCTCGTCTCTTGACCTTGTGATCCGCCCGCCTCGGCCTCCCAAAGTGCTGGGATTACAGGCTTGAGCCACTGCGCCCAGCCCAAGTAGCTTTTTTAAGTGTATGAAAGTTCTTGTTGACTTTCATAGCTCCTGAAAAGATATGTTACAGTTCTAATCCTGCTCTCTCAGAATGTGATCATATTTAGAAACAGGGCCATTGTAGTTGCAGTTAGTTAAGACAAGGTCATACTTGAGTAGATGGGCCCCTAGTCCAATAAGATTGGTGTCTTTATAAGAAGGCAATCACATGAAAACAAAGACACAGGGATAGAGCCATGTGGAGACAGAGGTAAAGCCTGGAGTGATCATTTACAAACCAAGAAATTCCAAGGATTTCCACTAGAAGCTAGAATACAGGCATGATTCTTCTTCAAAGCTCTTTGAAAGAACCAACCTTAACACCTTCATTTTAGACTCCTAACCTCAGAACAGTGAGATGATAAACTTTTGTTCTTTAAGTCACATATTTTGTGGTAGTTTTGTTCTGACAACACCAGGAGCTAATACATAATCTTTACCAATGCAGAACAATTTTCAGCTTTTTTATTGTAGACATTCTGATGGATGTACAACAGCTTTCATTGTAGCTTTAATTTGCTTTCACCTGTGACTAATGAAGCGGAGCATCTTTTTGTTTGCTTATTGGCCATTTTGATATTCTGTTGCATAAACTGCCTGCTAGAAATTTGTCTCATTTTTAATTGGAATTTTTTTCCTTTTTAATTTGTGCATATTTTTATATACACTACGAACTAGGTCTTTGTCGGTTTTAAAATATTTTCTTCTACTTTTTATTTCCTTTTCATGCTATTAATAATTTTATTTCCTGAACAGAAATTTAAAATTGTAATGTCATTCATTTTTATCAAACATCCCTTATTATTAGTGTTTACTTGTATACTATTTAAGATATATTTTCCTACTCCATAGTCAGAAAGATATCTTTCTATATTATCTGCTGAGAAAAATGGTTAAGATTAGGATTAGGTTTACAATTCATCTAAAATTGATTTTTTGTGTACTATAAAGTAAAACTCTCTATATTATTTTCTTTGTCATTATCCAATTGACCCAGAACTATGCATTTAAAGGAAGTCCAAAAAAGGGGAAGAGCCATGATGGCTGACTAGATGTAGCTAGGGAGACCTTCTTTCACCAAGGTACTAGACCATTAAGAAGGCTGGCATACTCTGAGCAGATCTTTGGAAGATCTAAGAGTGGACAGAAGAAGAATGCAGAACTTGAGCAGCTTGGAGGAAGCTGGGAACCCTGCATGGGGTTGCCAAGCAACAGGACTCATTCCTGGCCCCAAGTGGCCCCTAGAGGTGGGGTGAGTTAAACAGGCATGGGTTAGCCCACTCTTGCCATGGACCTACCGAATCCTAGCTGCAGAAGACCCCATAATCCCCACAGACTTTGAGCTGACAGGGAGAGTTGCTTGGAGAGTTGGAAGGGAGTTGGCAGTGGGTTTGGTGTGAGAGTGGCTGCCGTGGAAAATGGCCAGGGATGCCCATCCTCTAAGGTTTACCATGCTTCTCTAGGTGTCTTTGGCCTTTTTTGACTGTTGGACCTGTACAGAACAGGGCTATCTTGCTTGTGGGATGAGGCTAGTCTTATCTGAGCACTCCTTTGTCTGATGGCCTCTCCCTGAGTCCCTGCCTTACCACATACACTTGCAGTGCAGACTCAGATGCCCAGCTGAGGTGCTTCCCAGAGAGGGCACCACCATAGCTCCTTTGCCTGAAGACCCCACCTAATAATTGGAGAGTTCTGCAGATGGGCTCCCAGTAACATCCACTCATAGCCTTCCCTACTACTCTGTGGGTTATGTTCTCACCTACAGCTTTTCCCTACTACTACTTTTCAGGCATGCATGTGTACATGGACCTCACTGCCACACAACAATTGGCATACACGTACAGACCTTGCCATATCACTGCTCTGATGTTACTGGTGCGTAAGAGTGGGCCCCATTGCTATCACCCTGATAAGCACTTCTGCTGGCATCACCCATCAGAAAGATGTTGCCAGCAGACCATACCAGAAACACCTTGGCCACTCCAACACAGCAAGTACTCAACCTCAAGTAGCTAGAGAACAAAAGCATGGGTATGGTTTCAGCCACTTAGGGTTAGAACATGCAGTTCACAATTGCTGATCTGTGCTTTGGCTACCTGAAATAACTCAGAAACAAAACCAGTTGATGGAACACGACATATACCATAGTTAAGCCCTCAAAGAAATTGAAATATAAAAGCCAAAGCCCATGAAAAGGACAGCAACCTCAAAGATTAAAGAAGTAACATACCACACAAATAAGAATCAGTACAGGAACTCTGGCAACTCAGAAAGACAGAGTGTCTTTGATATAGTTTGGATCTGTGTCCTCACCCAAGTCC